>VMBQ01005872.1:2046-60777 GCA_007657795.1 Dreissena rostriformis | reverse complement strand
AAAGAGAGACTGTACGATTTTGTCAAATATTTATGAATTTTTTTTAAATGTATTAAAAATTAGTATACATATATTTCAATATAAATTAAAATAAAAGTTAAGAAGAACATGTGTCGAAAAATGCGAAATAAGCCAGATATTTAAATCTGAAAGCTTAAATGGCTGGAAGCCAAATAAGCCAGCATATATATAATACATGTACAATGTGAATCTAAATTTAGTTTTAGTGCAGATTCGTTCATACGACACAAAGACACAATTTTGTTTCCTTACAAATACGAGTAAAAGTGTCGGCATCGGCTTTAACCAGCGCTAACTTGTCTTTGCTGCATTTTATGAAATTCGTCTTCAATGTTTAATTTTTATTGCCTATTTTGTGTCATCGTAACATATTTTTATCAATTTATTAAAATTTAACACATATACAAATCGTACAGTCCCCCTTTAAGTTTAATAAGCTCTTACTTTTGAGCCCAGTACTTTAGTTGGTGTGGTTGTTGTTGCCGCCGCTGTTGTTGTAATATTTTCGGGTTTTTTACACGTACCTTTTATAACATATTTTTTTTTTTAGTTTTAATTTACCGGACGAATTATAGCGTCTGCAAGCACTACATCTAGTGGTGTATTTTTATCTCTGTAAATATGAACTGGAACACAGCATATTTGTTCACAATACGATCTCGTATCATGCGTTTCATTCGGACGACTATACATTCAAGTTGTTAAAATGCTCGGAATTTTTTGTAATGGGCATACGGTTTAAACCATCCCTTTCTTACAGAACACGATCGCTATATACCGTTTTCTGATATATAATTCAAAATATTAAGTTGAATAAGCTCTTACTTCTGGGCCCAGTACTTTTGTTGGCGCTGTTGTTGTTGAAATGTTTTCGCTTTTTTACGCGTACCTTTTATAACATGTATTTTTAAGTTTTAATTTACCGGACAAATTATATCGTCTGCAGGCACTACAGCTTTTACAACAATTAAGCAGTAAATGAGCATTCTTATCTTTTTGTTATTCAAATATATGTTGCTTACCTTTATTCATACTATGTTTATAAGATTATGATTTTTACAAAGCCTCATTCTTTAGCATATTGCTTTCCTTGTCACGATTTTGTCACCATGATTGCAGGTATTTAAAGAGTCTTCAAGTATTAGATTATCTTTGACATAAAAATATCATTCCTGCGCACGTCTTGACATTTTCATCATATTGTGCACTTGCTAAGTGTTCTGTTTTGCTTATTACAATTACGACTGATGTTATTTCCTCAAAATAAAATATCTTTATAAATGCCTTGTAATCTAGACATTGTTTTGTGGTTCGTATTTGATGCAATAAATAGTCAAAAATGTCTTATTCCATATGTTATAAATTCTGATATAAACACTGTGTTAATAAAGCAACCACATATGTGCGATCCGACAATAACTGAACGGTTTTTCATATACCTGTGTTTTATAAATGTTCTCTCTTTCAATTTTAACCTTAACAAACACATCATATAATTAAACAAGAGATGTGTTTGTCAGAAACACAATGCCCCCTACTGCACCGCTTTGAAATACAATTTATATATTTTGACTAAAAATTCCATATTTTGACCTTAACGTTCCATATTTTGACCTTAAGTTTTGGGACATACAGAATGGCAGACAGACAGGCCAAAAACAATATACCCCCTCTTCTTCGAAGAAGGGGGGATTAAAAAAATCACCCTTCATACGATTATAATACATGTTTTCTTAAACGGACTTGATCAAATAGTGGCAAAATGACAATTTATAACGTTAAATTACATAGATGCACAACGAATCCATGCATTACATGTGTACAACAAAAGGCGAAACAAACACGTATAACTAAAAAAAAATCATCACATATATCATTGCATTGCTTGGTAGTATAGTCAATCAAAGTAGATAAAATAACACATAAAAGCGTGTTTAAATAAGAAACTTTACTAAATGAATTTCTTGAACACATATTTCAACCTAAGTAATATTACTTGTTTCAGTTGGAATGCTCACTCAGTGTGTAGAATGTGTTTGTTCTTATTAACAAACATTTATAAACAACAATATCTCCAGCTTCGGCTAATTTAATTGGCAACGTTACATGAACAGACGTTCTGTTGCTTTAAACTTTCCGTCAAAGTTTCATATAAGATCGATTGCTTTTATTAGCATGTACAAAGCACTGCAATAAATACATTTCAGTCATTAATTGTTTTCCTATTTTCGTACCAGGATGTTGGTGTGAAATGTTAATTTAGTGTTATAAAGATACAACAACCAAAACGCATGCGTATTGCTTGTTATGTAATTTTGAATCTTCTTTTTAAAGACATTAAGTGGTATTATATTGAAAAAATAACAACCATCGAATTCAATATCGAAATACATGTGGGTTATTTATGTTATGAATTTGAAAACATTGTATGTATAATATGTCAAAGGCCGTAATATAATCGTGTGATTCAAGTCAATTGCACCCGTTCTCCTCAGCAGTTTATAAGTCGCTTTTATACGAATTAATCTTTATATGTAGTTATTGTACAGTTCAATGCTTAGTTAAACCCATGCAGAGACAATATCCTATAAGCATAACAAGATAAGCAGTGAAACTGATTGATACTCTCCGATAATGCGCTTTGTAAATGTATGGGTTAATTGTAATCACGGGAACTAGAATAATAACATGACTTACGCTCCAGGAGTGAAATAACGTAATGCTCAATTTTGTTTATTACACGGGTGTTATTTCACTAGTTATATAACTATGCAAATTAGCCGAATCACTTAAAAGATATTCATACGCGCTGTCAAAGACAAGGCATTTACAACCGCAACTTGCTTACCCACAATGCACTTTTTTTTTACTGCGGAGTGCAGCTTATAGTTACACAACCATATAGGCTTATTCGTCCAGAACTACTTCTCATGCTCAGGTACACACAATGACCGCATTGCTGCTTCGTTATAGATATCGACCTTTCCTCTATATGGCACGGAGGGGAATACATGTGTGTTTTAAAGCATTTTGTTGGTCATGTTATGAATAGAATCTTGCATTTGTGGTCGTTTTGTATTGAATTTATTAAACTCGTCATCTAAATGAAGATAAAAACTCGGCAAGCCTCGTTTTTATCTTCATTTAGATGACTCGTTTAATAAATTCAATACAAAACGACCACTCATGCAAGATCCTATATATATATATTTATGAAATATCAATAACTCATTAAAATCATGGACCTAACATATTCGCACTGATATCCACTGTTTATTAATTTTCGTCAGTTGGGGATCTTACGTTCAGGAAAGAATCGCTCCTTAATAAGTGTGCTATTTGTAATCAAATGGTAATACTTCTTTTTAACATCAATGGATCGTAACAACATGTAAATATTAACATGCTTTCTCTATAAAGGTTCATTAGATTAAACTAATTATTTACATGACCGACTAAATATTTGATCACTATAATGACAAAGAAATTGGTCGATACATGACGTAATTTACCAAACGCATTTATAATAAGACACGCCTTATTTAGAAAACATGCAAAATGTGAAAAAGGGATTGACTTTGATGTCGTACATCTTTCTTCGAAAATGAAGTTGAACTCACAAGATGACTTTTAGGACAAGAAATTCCCTAGAATTCAGTCAAACAAATGGCTGAAACCATTTCAAACAAGAAACTATACAATAGTGGAATGAAAAATAACGAACACAAATACAAAACAATGGATTGCTAACTTTTAGATTGGAGTTTTGGTAATATTTAGAATTTGAAAAATCCATTGGGGAAATTTATAAATTATGATATATAGTCTCATAATGTCACCATTATGTACAACTTCAAAGGTTAGGGCTACTGTTACACCCAGTGTGTATCAGTGCTTTATTATAAACCTTACCACCTTAATAGAGTCTAGTTTCTTATAGAAACTAAATTATTTTCGCATATAATAAAAAGATGATATTTGTTTGCTATTGGAGAAATGCCATGACATTCTTTTTATAGTAAAGTGAGAAAACAATTATTTTACACGAGCAAAAAGAGAAGGAGAACAAGAAGGCAAAAAAGCTTTCAAAATAATGTGTTCTCTTGAATCAAACTGTTACATATATACGACTCTACCTTTAAGTGAAACAGACTATGGTGTTATACGTGATGATCAAAGTTCTATTTTATTGTTTGAGCAAAAAGAAGAAGAAAATGAAGTCGCCTTTGATATAAATTCAGACTTATAGATGTTTGAAAAACTAATTAACATACGATTTGAAAATTAAGAAGAACACCTTAAAGCCTCTTTAACGCTAAACATCATCGGAAATTTCGTTGAATATTTCGTAAAATAAAGCTAACACATAAACAATCAGTGTTCCTTATAGCAATACCCCAAATTTGAACACTAGATGTGGTCTGGATAACATAAATTTAACACGCTTAGGGTCTAGATCGTAACATATTTTTAATGGGATAATCAATAGAATATATTGTTGGTGACTTTTGACATCATTTGATATCGGACTTGTCCTTTATGGCGTGTGAAAAGGCTCAGCACGCCTCGTCTTTTCCTACGCCATATCACACTCTTCCTCTAAGGTCGCCAACCATATATTCTCTTTATTAAAGTCCATCGCATTTCTTGACATTTTAGTCATGCTGTGCATTACTTAGTGTTTTACAGTGTAATTACAATAATACTACTATCGGTGTAATCAAACGTAATGTCCTCTAATAGGGATTCCCTACAAATTCTATCTCGTTTAAAGTTTTTTTGTGATCGCCGTTAGCTGAATTTTAAAAGATGTATTTCTCTGCTCTTTTAAGATAGAGAGAGAAAGATTCAATGATTCTGTGTGTGGGTGTGAGTCAATGCTTTACGTCCTTCTGCGTCTTCACGACTTCATTTCACTGGATTCAAAGAACGATCTTGACCTTTACGCTTGTTTAAATAATTTAGCGGACAAGTCCATGATTAACTGTGTGTAGAATGTGTGCGCCTTTGGCATCGCATTCAAAAGGGGTGTATATTTGTTAGTCGAGATTAACAATAAATCAGTTTTTGCATGGACAAAAGTTGTTATTCTTAAGCAAATCAATTATCATTGTTTAACATGGACTTTTGTATTATTAGCCAAAGACAGTTATAGCATCGTGTGATTCAATTCATTTGAACCGATCTCATCGCCTCTCGCAATTAATATGTCGTAATTAGAAAGATGAATATGCAGATGTAGTGCTTGTTAATTTGATAAAGAAACTAAATGTTTTAAGAGCAATGTTAAATTAGAACAACATGCACAGCAATAAAACAGATTGATGCTCCAGGATAATGCGCTTTGTTTAAGTACATTTTAATTAAAAACATGGAAACAAGAAATGATTTAAACGAAAGATCTATAAGTTCTTGAAAATAATTCGAGTGAAATGACCCGACCATATTTGCCGGTCCGCCAACTGTATAATAGGTGTAATCGCTTGGGGATACTTAGATTTAATAGCAGATACATAAAGATCTTTACAAATTGTGATATTTGTAAGTTAAGTCATATCTCTTTGAATAATCAATGGAACAAAACAACATGCATGATGTTAATGTACAAACAGGTTTATATATATATATATATTGACAACAGCAGTCAAAACATTTATTTGTTTCCGTAATTTGAAATTCTCGGGGTATCCTGATTATATGAAACTTATTGGAACCAATTCAGTAAAAGTAAAAAAAAACGTAGTTTTGACAATAATTGGTATATGAATCATATTGCTTATCATAGTACCTAACATCTTGAACGGACAAGTTTTAAAATAAAAACATGGCGTTATATTTAAGTCCGGTCCTTAATTTGATCTAAATAATTTACAAGTACGCAGTTTCGTGATATACTGCTTGTTTAATTTTAAATACCTCTTTTGTATAAAGGTCATCTATTTCCAGAAAGAACATTGAGCCTGTTATAAATATTTATGGTAAAACTAGTGCAATTAATCCCCTGTGTCATTATTTATGCTATGAAACAGGTTGTTAAGATGTCTCAAAGACACCTTTTGTTTTGCCTTTGTGGGCATATATTTTGTATAAAAGTAGCAGTTCAATGTCATTTTACACAAGAACAGGGCTCGTTTACATGACAGTCAAAAGATTATAACTCACAATCCCTACAATTTTAATTTCTAATAAGACTTTTGAGGTTTGGGGCACACTTGAGCCTGGCGTTAAAAGCGGTCATTTCCGTCTTGGCCGAGTTGGACAAGCATCAGCCTGCATCAAAACTCTCTTTTGTGTCATCCGTGAAAATAGAAAGGTTTTCTGTGCACTTAAGCTCATTATTCTAATAACTTGTGCACATTAAATACATCAACAGTATATGTATAACGGTTGACCTTCTCTAACAGCGATTAAGTAAGTCGCTGTGCCGCCATCAAATCGTCAAGATAACGTGTGCATTTATGCATTCAAAAGGGGGTTCTAGAGTCCCAACAAGGGTAAAACTGTCCCGTTGACTACAGTAGTCAACAAGAAACATGTAGAGTCGGAAAAAGTCACTTCATTCAAGATAACATGAAACAAGAGGTGCACTAACCTTTAAAGCCACCACTCGTTCGGACTTGATTATGTATGTGCTTATGCCACGAAACAAGGCACAGTAGTTTCGATGAGTTGTCATTTCATAACATTTATGTTCCATGAAACTAATTCAACTTTCCAAGAGCCCATTATAAACTTTTTAAAGCAATTTTTCTTGTTTTAATTATTTATCAAACTTTTCAAACTGGGTATCATTTTAAAGTGGAATGTGTCCTCTTTCAATAAACCATTTTGCTACTGCTATGACAGTAATCTCCACTAAATGCAGACATATTAGACAACAGTATTTCAAAAGCCATATTTCGATAAAATCCCCATGCAAGAGACAAAACATAACCAAAAGTTCATCTGTTTAGTAAGCCTCCAATCCGAGGCATCAATGTAGTGCAGACACATAAAGGGCGTGAGAAGTTACCACATAAGATATGCTTCAGATTATTAAATGGATTTTATTTAAGAAGACAAAAGACCTTTTTATAAATAGGCTCTACTTTGTAGAGATTAAATAATGATTTAATGTAATTTAACCGTTTATACCAGTAAGCTGTTGATCCAAGCACTTTCCAGCTCCTTTCAAACATTGCATTTAAAAAAAAAACAACATAAAACCGTTTTTGCGATAAACTTGTTGATTCTTTGCCCCTTTTCCGACCCTTCGATTGGCAAACAACTTAGTTACATGACAAACAACACGAATTTTATATATTTTCATCTGAACGCATGAATAAAGCATACTTACACAATAGCATATGAATTAAATAGGATATATCAATATTGCGTTTCAGATAAAGTGGTGTTTTTCAAAATAGGCAGCTAGGACGGTCATCATGGTCAAAGCATGATCCAGCATGGACCAGAAACATGTCGGAATTATCAAGCGTTACGCGCTCGAAAATTAAACGACAGTGATTTTAAATTTGCTTTCCGTTAACGCAGTGGTTGGTACACGCGCGTCTCACCTAGGCGACCCAAGTCCAACGTCCGTTCCCGGATGCAAGTGTATTTGGTTGGTGGTTCTCCAATATTATATGTGATATGTACGTAAGGTACGCTTCCTAATATATGTGTATGATTAAGTTAAATTAATATAGTGAAAGAAAGAAATAAAATTTATCTCGGCAAATTACACCCATACGGTTGGGCTTGAATTCTGAATTATTTAAATCTATTATTGACTTAATTATTATGTCTCACAATAAAACTGTATGTTAAGAAAAATAACTATGAGGCTGATTGCGTGACGGAAATAGAATGCTTTAATGTGGTACTTGCTGAGGTTATAAATTGTTGCTCCTAACTGATGTTTCTGGAGTTTTTCCTCCATTTATACGTTGCGTTCTCTTCAATTGCATTTGAAACAGGATAGTTGTATTATTCAAATTAGGTAAGATAATTGCTTTTAATAAGGTGCTGAATACGTTGTCAACATGCACGTTTTTTTAATATTACCTGGAAAGTAAAGATGTGACGTCTTTCATATAAAGAAAAACAGTGAATTGCATTTATTACCAAAGTCAGCTTAAACCGCACAGTTTGAAGAAAATAACTACATCGTCGATGTTATCATTTGGGTAAAACACACTCCTTTAACAATAAGAAACGCAAATTGTTAACGATTGCATCACAATTCTATTCCGACAACGATATGTTTATCCGTCGCTGAAATGAGAAGTAGCCCGGATGTAGTAAGTCAGTAGCACATGTTTTATGGCGGATGCTACAAGCGTTGTGTGTTTCGTGGGCAGTTTTTTAACGATTTCAAGCGTATTTTATATTTTCTCGAGGTGTCCTATGTGGCCATCGAGAGTTTTTAGATCGGGAGTGTACATTTATTGCCTCTTGATTCTGCATTTTGCGTACTTTGACGCAAATTGTGATTTTGGTCGATCGGTGCGGGTAACAATGGCGGACGAAAATAACAACGATGCCTTGAAAGGCAATACTAAATTAAACCCTTCGAAAGGGAAGGCGCCCGCAAAAAAAGGACAGCACAACTCAATCCACACCCGCGGCGAGTTCGGCTAGTACCGACTCGTTGATTTTGCAATGTCTTCAAGACATACAAGCTAAGCAAAATGAGTATGACGGGAAAGTTGACAGTCTCATTTCTCGTGTCAAAACGGTTAAGAAATACACGGCATATCAAGACGAGTATGTCGATGACTATGGTTACTATCAGGATCTCGAAAATGCGGAAGAGGGTGAGATTGTTAGCTTAAAGGACAGTGAAGATGCATTGCCATCTGGGGCAAATAAATAAGCATAAAATTGATAAAAGTTCCAGTCGTTTTGCTGGAATGGCTAAACGTTTCAAAGGCAAAGAAATTACAGATGTCGCGATTGATGCCACTTAAACTGTTAATGCGAACGATTTGTTTCGTAAAGGAATGGACGAGACACAGTTTGAGTTGCTGGTGAAAGATTAGACAAATGCAGGACAGTCAGGCTCTAGTTACTGTCAAATGCAACAGAATCATAAGGGATTTGTGCTCTCAAAATGTGAAATTTGCAGATAAAAGAATGCAAAATGCACAGAATTCTTTGATTAAAGGCTCCATTATGATAGCTAAAGCTGTAAACAAACTGGCGCAAGTTGAAAACGAGGCCAAGGAAAAAGGAATAGATATCAGTTCGGTGGTTGATCAGTGTAATGATTCTTTGTCTCTTTTCGGACATTGTAATAGACAAAGTGTAGGATAAGACGAGAGGTTATTAAACCGGAATTAAAACGTGAATACAGTCACTTGTGCAATCCTAGCGTGTCATTCACGTCCGAATTGTTCGGCGATGACGTTTCTTAAACGGCAAAAGAGTTGAAAGATTGTGCTAGAATGGGATATTGGATCCAGCACAACAGTTCGAGAGGTTTTGGTAGAGGCCGTGCTCCATTTCGGGGTCGACCTTTCCGGGGACGTGGTTTTCGCTCCAGAGTTGCCCATGGTTATGGCTATTCTGTTGGGTCTAGTGGCGAGACAAAAAACTTGAGTGGCCGACCCAGAGGAGCGTACAGACAGTAGAACAAGTAAGTTCGGTTTCACAATTTCCTTTGGTTTCTAACGAAAAGTTTGAAGGGGGTCGATTGAAATATTTTTCCTCTCAATGGGAACAAATCACTAAAGATGATAACATTCTAGATATTGTAAAGCATTGTCATTTCGAATTTTTGAATGACAAACCACCTGTACAAACGTCTTTTTCTCAACGAGAATGTAATCAGTCTGAATCTAATGTTATTGATGCAGTGGTACAAAAATTCTTGATGAGAAAGTGATTATTCCTGTTACATATCACACACAGCAATATATGTCGCCTATATTCTTACGGTCGAAAAAGAATGGAGAATTTAGAATGATACTAAATCTGAAAAATCTGAATGAACATATACCATACCATCATTTCAAGATTGATCATTTTGAAATTGCTTTGAATTTAGTTTCAAAAGGCATGTATTTTGAGTCAGTAGATATTGTTCAAGCATATTACTCCATTCCTCTTGCTGAGGAACAACACATATATTTTCGTTTCTTATGGAGTGGACAAATATATCAACAATTGACTATGCCTTTCGGGGTTGGGCCGGTGCCTAGAACTTACAGCAAATTGATGAAACCAGTCTATGCAAAATTGCATCAAGCAGGTCATGTGATCTCGGGGTTCATTGATGACAGTTTGCTGGGTGCAGAAAGTTATTCTGATTAAAAAATCTCTGTCAGTGCTACTATCGAGCCGATGACAAATTTGGGGTTCATGATCAATTATGAAAAAAGTGTTTTGATTCCTACGCAGACAATACTATTTCTTGGGGTCGTTATTGATTCAAAAAACGTGGTTGTTTATCTTCCCGAAGGAAAGAAAAATAACATTAAACATGAATGTGAAAAGCTGTTAAACAGTAACATAGCTACAATAAGAGAAGTTGCAAGGATTATCGGACTTATTGTATCTTCTTTTTCTGCAGTAGAAATTGGCAAATTACATTACAGAGAACAAGAAAGATCAAATATTGCTGCGTTGCATAAGAATCATGGCAACTATGACTCAAACATGCAGATCACAACTTCAATGAAATCAGAACTTAAGTGGTGGATAGAAAACATTCATCAACAGTTTCGTAAAATTAGGCGGGGAAATCCCCAAATCTGTATAAGCACTGATAGTAGCAATGATGGTTGGGGTGCTGTTATGTATCAAACTAAGATTGGTGGTAGATTAACCGAGACATGGCGCCTTAACCACATACATGCCCTTGAACTCTTGGCCATTCGTTTTGCATTGCAAGCCTTTAAGTCGGTAATTTCAAGTAAATGGGTAAAAATTTTGACTGATTCCACAACAGCTGTTAGTTATGTAAATAATTTTGGAGGAGTCAAGTCTCAGATTTGTAACCAAATAAGCGAAAATATTTGGCACTAGTGTTTAGATCATGATGTGTGGATAACTTGTTGTCACATTCCTGGGAAACATAACATTGCTGATGAGCCTTCACGGCATTTCAATGATCGTCTTGAATGGGAATTAAATAAAACAGTGTTTAAGAACATCTGTTGTTTATGGGGAGTTCCTAGTGTATATTTGTTTGCTTCAAGGGTTAACAAGAAAGAAGAAGTGTTCTGTTCTTGGAAGCCTGATCCAGATGCAAGTTTTATTGATGCTTTCAGTTTGGACTGGATTATGTTTAATTTAGGTTATATTTTCCCTCCTTTCTGTCTTGTCGGACGGCATTCAGAGAGTACGATCAGACAGCTGTCGGGCCATCATGGTCATTCCACTATGGGTAATGCAGTCCTGGTGGCCACTAGTGATGCTGTCAGTTGTAGACAATCCGGTAATACTCCCTCGAGTACAGGATCTGTTAAGTCTTCAGCAAACAGACAAAAAACATCCCTTTGCGTATCAACTTCTGATGATAGCATGCAGAGTGTCAGGGATTCCTTCAGAAGCAGAGGATTTTCGAAACAGACAACCAGAATCATCATGGCAAGCTGGAGAACAGCAACAAAACGCGAGTATCAAGTACATGTTTATATTTAAAGATGCTTTTCGTTCTGTGGTGAAAGGAAGATCGATAACATTTCTGTTTCTAAAAATGATGTGGTTGAATTTTTAACAATTGAATTCAAAAAGGGATTATCATATAGTTCAATTAATACTGCTAGGGCAGCACTGTCTTCTTTGGGTATAACATAAGGACAATTCTCAGCAGGGAATCATCCTCTGGTAATAAGATTCATGAAGGGAGTTTTCAATCTTCGTCCACAATCTAACAGATTAAACAGGATTTGGAATGTTGACACTGTACTGAAGTACTTACTAAAATTGTCACCTGTCAGACATCTTAGTTTGAAGAACTTGACATTAAAACTTAAAATGTTGATGGCACTTCTGAATGCAGCCAGGACACAAACTTTACATTTGTTAATTATTAATGGTTTACAAAAGAAATGCTCAGAGTTTGTTTTACAGTTTGATGGTTTGTTGAAGCAATGCAGACCTGGCTTTGATTGTTCAAGTTTTCATTTAATATCCTACCCTCCAGACAGGAGGTTGTGGGTATACATTGAAATTAAAGAATATTTGAAACGTACTAAGGACTTGAGGTGTAAATCTGAGCACAAGCTATTAATAAGTCATATTAAACCACACAAATTTGTGTTACGTGACACTGTGTCTAGATGGATAAAGATAGTGATGTTAAGGTCAGGAATAGACACAGAAATTTTTGGAGCTCATAGTGTTCGTGCAGCAAGCACATCCAAGGCTAAGAAAATGGCACACGCCAATTTACGACATCATGAAGAAAGCTGGATGGTCAAGCAAAAGCACTTTTTCGAAGTATCATGATAAAGAAATAATATTGGTAGAAGATGTATCAGAGTCCATACTGCGAATGAAGAAGTAAGTTTCAGTTTTACTTTATTGCAGTGGCGAATGTTGTTTTTTGTCATGATGTTGCTTTGAAGTCTCATTTCAGCGACGAATGAACATATCGTTGTCGGAATAGAATTTCAAAATTAAACGAGACTTACCGTGAAGTCGAAGTTTGATTGTAATTCTATGAGACAACGATATGGTGAGGAGATGAAATGCCTCCCTCCCACCCCAACAAAAAATGGACAGTGAATAACTAATTTTCACATTTCGTGTTTATCATGACAAAAACTTAAAAGACTGACTTCCTTCATCCGGGCTACTTCTCATTCCATCTCCTCACCATATCGTTGTCTCCTAGAACTACAATCAAACTTCGACTTCACGGTAAGTCTCGTTTAAGTTTTAAATTATCCTTTATTAAATTATTCAATACTTGTTTTTATGTAAGTGCGTCGTTCCAAAAACAGTTGCAATTGTGTTGCTTTGGTGTATCTTTACAATTGATTTACTAGGTAGTAATTAAATGGACTTATTATTCTCTCTATTGCATATTAATTTCAATAACAATGCTATTTTGTTTATGTTTATTTTGTGAATGTTTCTGGGCTTAGCGGGATCCCTTCAAAAGATTTTAACCCCCGATGCTTTGGATTCACTGTTCAAAAGGCGGTGTTGTATCGTATTTATCGAACTAGAATCTGAGTCTTCTTCAGAAAAGTACAAAAGAAGCAGGTTTTAAAATGTATTATGTTTCATCGACATCATTTGCGGACACAAGAGCTAGTATCTTGCAGAATCAGTATTTATGACTTTCTGCCGCACAAGTCGGATCGAGTTTGATCTCTTGGCTTGACATGCGAGGAAAACCATAAAAATACAAGTACATTATTAAAGTAATTGTTACTTGATATCTCGTCTCAGTTTTTATTTTAATTTAACAGCTAGTATTTCTTCTTCGTGTCCATAAGTCACCGAGATTTCTATTAAATCGTTCCTCATATTCACCAATCTATTTGATACATTCTAAAACTTAAGAATAAAAAACAAACTTCGATCCGATAAAAAAAACTTCATAATTATATATAACTACCAGCATTTCTTATTGTATGAACAATTGTGACTTATGATGAATTGTGTACATAGAGGTGGTTTATGCTAAGGAAAACCCTATATTTCAGCACTTTAGGAACATAACAAGACATTACATTATGAAAAATAAGTTTAGTGCGAATAACAATCTTTCATATTAAGTTAGATTTTCAAAACGATCCCATTGTGTAACATTTCGAAATTATGACATTACAGAGGGTATGCTTTATTGTTCTTAGTGTTCATATTTTAAATAAACAACAAAAAATGACAAACTTGCACATCTCTTCCGCACTTGGCGAGTATAATCATTTTAATGCCACGACACTTTTTTTCACCTCTGGCATCCATACAGTAACATGTTTTATTTAATGACGCCGAATATCGAATTGGATTCCAATATGCAAGACAGACTGTAACGATTGGTTGAATATTTTCCAAATAGCCGATTGTACGTGAAACACTTGATTGGGGTCACTCTATAATTTTCGCTTTATCAGAACGCCCTTATCTCATAACGATATTAAATATATCGAACTAATCAGCAAATTCTTGTATAAATTACCTGACAAATATATCAGATTCAGAAAGCTTGTTGTCAATATGTTTCCTCTCATAAAACAAGTCATTTTCAATGTAATCAGGAAGTACTTCACATACACTTTGTAACATGCCGACATATGGGTCAAGAAAAGGTTCGCTCTTTAATAAAGACATTACAATATGCGATATATTACTGTTTAACAAAGAAAGCAATATCAACAAATTGCAAATTGACCGTCAAAAGAAATTGGGAAACTACCTGATGTCTAAGCATCAGCTCTTCCTGATTTTCAACAAGCACGTATCTACATTATTAGTTCTATTAAAGGCAATTAATTATAGCAGGTATTGTGTTACCGTCTAATCGAAGAGTTTTTTTTTACAATTTATGATCTTACAAAACTTAAACAACTCAAACAGGTCTTCTGTTTCTTGGATCCGATGTAGTGGTATTAATATGAGTTTAAGTTGCAGAAATAATATTTTAATAGAAATAATATAAGTAATTAATTATGTCCCATTGGCTCTTGACAAAACATTTACTTTCAATCCCACCATACAAATCCTTATCTCGAAGTATTAATATCGCTATAGTTAATTGGTCAGACCTAAACTATTAAAGAACGATAAACAATCACGCACGCTATAAAGTAACGTAAAACTATATAAGTATTACATGTAAACGTTGTATGTGCAACATACGCTTTCGTACATTTATGTAAAATTATTTTGTTTAAACTAAATATAATGAAGTGTTTTGTATTAATAGTTATGTTGATGTTTCAACAGGTTAATTGCGTCAATTCACAGGGCTGCAAGACAAAGGCAAATATGGCTCGCGAAACCGCGGTCAATTGTGAAAGCCTTGGATTAACGTCAATTCCCACGTTCACAAGTGTTGGTAGAACGAATATCAAGTACATTTCCATCACTGGCGACGCCAACAACTTGAACAACATCCCGACGATACGCAAGCATGATTTTCAAGGAGCCTCTGGTGTAACCAGTTTAGCGATATCGTGGAGTCAAGTTCGTTCAATCGAAGACGAGGCGTTCGCGGAAATGCCCAATCTGAAAGCACTGGCCCTCGCTGACAATGAACTCCAGAGACTTACCGCCGCTACCTTCTCTGGTATACCGAGTTTGAGGGAACTGGACCTATCAGGAAACAAACACTGTACTTTTGACGAGACTATATTTACCCACATTCCCAACATTACCATTCTTGTAATGGGCGACATGAACCTTCAAACGCTAAAGGAAGGCTTCTTCAACAGTCTGATGCTACTACGTGTACTCAAATTATATTCCAACAACATCAAAACCGTGCCCGAAAACCTAATTGTGAATCTGGCCAACTTAGAGTCACTGGATCTTACCTCAAATCAACTGCATGCCATTCCTGAACAGTGGAAACCTAAGTTCTTAACGATGACACAGGTTCACCTGGCAGAAAACCCTTTGCAGTGTAACTGCTTGATGTCATGGTTGCGAGAAATGCCTATTAACTTTGTACAAAGCGCACTTGATTCGAGTTCGGTAGTTTGTAATGGTCCACATAAGTTGCGATACGCTTCCTTTGTGAATNTGTACAATGTGAATCTAAATTTAGTTTTAGTGCAGATTCGTTCATACGACACAAAGACACAATTTTGTTTCCTTACAAATACGAGTAAAAGTGTCGGCATCGGCTTTAACCAGCGCTAACTTGTCTTTGCTGCATTTTATGAAATTCGTCTTCAAAGTATAATTTGTATTGCCTATTTTGAGTCATCGTAACATAATCTAATCAATATATTAAAATTTAACACATGTAAAAATCGTACAGTCCCGCTTTAAGAACAAATACAAATAAAAAGATAAGTTCGGATCATTCACGGTGAGTCCGAAAACAAATAATATTTCTGTTTAGCATGATTCGTATACAATGGAACATTAGATCAGCACAAATGTAAATTGAATCGTTAATCACTAAATATAAATTCTGAAAACAGTAGAATGACGTTAGAATCTTCCGACGCTATAGGAAGTGTCATACTCATTCCATTTTGGTTTCCTGTTGTTCTATTTTAGCTCCACGTGAGGTTAACATTATAATTTCATTGACACTATTTTGAACTTTTGCCATGAGACATTTACCTACTTCAAAAAAGGAATAAAAAATATTTGTATAATTTTATAATAATAATAATAAGGTATATAGTGAAGAAGGTAATACTTTAAATGTTTTACAATAGTTTTTGTATGTGACATATAAAACAATATTCAACAATTCGTCTTAAACGTTTTAAGGTTCGACAAAAACGTGTTTATTATAGTAACAGATAGACAATTAAAAATAGAATATGGCGTAAACAGATTAATAACAAATAATAAAACATATGCATATTAATCTTGGAAATATACAAAATTAAAAAAACGAGTAAAATATAAACAAAACATTAATTTGACATTGTCTAATAGCTTAGAATGTTAAGAATGTCAGGTTGAACAATCTAGCTATCTAGGAACTTCCTTGATACCTTTCAACATTGACGCCTACGTTCACAGGAACATATTCCAGAATAATATTATATGAACAATAATTTATTCTTGTTTAAAAACGGAGGTAAGTTGTTCAATATGTAAGTGATGGGAACAAAGTTTTAACTAATAGAAGAAATATAACAAAAACACAAACAACGTTTGCCATTTGTGAAAATATCCTATATAATTTAAGGTCCTGATCAAAGAGAAATCTATCGTTTTTTATCCAGCACATATTTACATTTTGGTCTGAAGTCATTTATTGTGTTTGCAAAACAAGCAGCATTCCTTTTATGCTCGTTTTAATTTGGTTTGAAATTGTCTGCACCCTAAATAGAATGCATTAATGTTTACATGTTGCATTTGTATATGATAATTAATGTATAAATGAAAACATTCTTTACTGTATCATTTTTTTATGAATAACTTTTATACAAAGGCATTCCCAGAATATCTGTTCTATTGTCTCATCGCTATTTCTACCAAGATGGAAATGGGGATAATTCCGAGTTGTTTTCAGCTTTAAAAGTACACAAGGGCTGTTTGTAAAACATGCATGCCCCCCATATGGGCTGTCAGTTGTAGTGGCAGCCATTGTGTGAATTCGTTTTTTGTCACTGTGAACTTGACCTTTGACTTGTAAATCAATAGGGGTCATCTGCCAGTCGTGATCAATGTTCCTATGAAGTATCATGATCATTGGCCTAAGTATTCTTGAGTTATCATCCTTAAACCATTTTACTGTTTCGAGTTACTGTGACCTTGACCTTTGACCTAGTGATCTGAAAATCAATAGGGGTCATCTGCTAATCATGATCAATGTTCCTATGAAGTTTCATGATTCTAGGTGTAAGCATTGTTGAGTTATCACCTGGAAACCATTTTACTGTTTCGAGTCACTGTGACCTTGACCTTTGACTTAGTGATCAGAAAATCAATAGGGGTCATTTGCCAGTCATGATCAATGTACCTATGAAGTTTCATGATCCTAGGCGTAAGCATTCTTGAGTTCTCATCTGGAAATCATTTTATTGTTTTGAGTCACTGTGACCATGACCTTTGACCTAGTGACCTGAGAATCAATAGGGGTCATCTGCCAGTAATGATTAATGTACCTATGAAATTTCATGATGCTAGGCCTAGGCATTCTTGAGTAATCATCCGGAAATCCTTTTACTATTTCGAGTCACTGTGACTTTGACCTAGTGACCGGAAAATCAATAGAGGTCATCTCCCAGTTATGATCAAATTCCTATGAAGTTTCATGATCCTATGCGTAAGCATTGTCGAGTTATCATCCGGAAACCATTTTAGTATTTCGAGTCACTGTGACCATTGACCTAGTGACCTGAAAATCAATATGGGTCATCTGGGAGTCAAGATCAATGTACCTATGAAGTTTTATGATCCTAGGCCTAATAATTCTTGAGTTATCATCAGGAAACCATTTTACTCTTTCGAGTCATTGTGACCTTGACCTTTTACCTAGTGACATGAGAATTAATAGGGGTCACCTGCCAGTCATGATAATTGCACCTATGAAGTTTGATGATCCTAGGCGTAAGCTTTCTTTAGTTTTCATGCGGAAACCATTTTACTGTGTCGAGTCACCGTGACCTTTGACCTAGTGACCTGAACATCAATAGGGGTTATCTGCGAGTCATGATCAATGTACCTATAAAGTTTCATGATCCTAGGCGTAAGCGTTCTTGAGTTATCATCCTTAAACCAATTTACTGTTTCGAGTCAGTGACCTTGACCTTTGACCTTGTGACCTGAAAATCAATGGGGGTCATTTGCCAGTCATAATCAATGTTCCTATGAAGTTTCATGATCGTAGCCGTAAGCGTTTTGGAGTTATCATCCGGAAACCATTTTTCTATTTTGAGTCATTGTGACCTTGACCTTTTACCTAGTGACCTGAAAATCAATAGGGGTCATCTGCGAGTCATGACCAATGTACCTATGAAATTTCATGATCATAGGCGTAAGCGTTCTTGAGTTATAACCCTGAAACCATTTTACTATTTCTAGTTTCTATTTTGGTGAAAATCAATAGGGGTCATCTGCGAGTCATGACCAATGTACCTATGAAGTTTCATGATCATAGGCGTAAGCGTTCTGGAGTTATTACCCTGAAACCATTTTACTATTTCTAGTCACTGTGACCTTGACCTTTGACCTAGTGACCTCAAAATCAATAGGGGTCGTCTGCCAATCATGGTCAATGTACCTATGAAGTTTCATGATCCTAGGCCTGAGCGTTCTTGAGTTATCATCCGGAAACCATTAGGTGGACGGACGGACAGACCGACCTACCGACATGTGCAAAACAATATACCCCCTCTTCTTCGAAGATGGGCATAATAATTAATTACAATAGTTCGGTAAATTATTATGTATCAATGAAATTGTAATCAGTATGGATTTTAAAGGGTAAAAGTAAAATCGCTTTCAATTCATAATTGCGTATTACTATAATAGTTTTTAATTACCAGGCCATTTTCGAAAAATTGCATTTGATATTAATTTCCTCTATGATAGCCTACAATTGTTTAGCCCCGATTTCGAGCTTATATTTACTTTGAATAAATGGTATAAAATATTTCTCGATTGTGTCATGTTTTTTTGTATAATTGTGTGCTTTGACTTAGTAAATATGGCATTATTATACCTTAAAAAAAGACAATATATTAAACACTATTTGCTTTTTATTTTAATAGATTCATTTATTTACCATAACTATCTAACAGGTCACTAATATTCGGTAGCCATGCCATCAACACGGAATAAAAACGATTAATTTATTCCCTTTTACTCTAATTAATTGTTCAATATCAGCACCTGATTTCTTTTCTTCTCGAGAATATTTATTTTATCTAAGATATATTTGTAATGTTTTGCATTGTATTGCTTTTAATTTGATCCGTATTAAATTGCTTTTTCCCTCATTTTTTGTAGTAATTCTTTTAAAAGAACTTGCCACTGGTGGTACAGAATATTTCATTATCTGGAACAAAACTCAAGTCGTCGACATTGTTGACAGGAAGCGCATATTGTTCCATAATCTCGATATGTTTAATGTTAATTTTGTTCACATACTTTTAGTTGGATTACGATGGAGAAATTTAATGTGTTTCATCAGGTCCTGAGCATGTAAATCTCTCTAAAAATCAGGTATTAAATGTCAAAGAGTGTTCGACTGTAGAATTGCTTTCTAAAAAGCAAATCGATTCTTAGAAAATAGAAAAAGTCAAGTCTTGCTTGTGTTTAGGCTATGATCTGGACTAGGTGCATTTTTTAGTGGATTGATACTTTTCACAATAGAGGTATATGAGAGTAAACGTTTCAATACATTCTTAAAGTGTGTCCCTGGCTTGCGGTTAATTTTATATTTGTATGCTCCTACGGAGTGCAGAGCATTTAGAATTGCTCTTGTCGGTCCGTCCGTCCGTAGATTCAAAAGCTTGTGTTTTCAACTAATCTGTAAATATTGATGAATCGCGGTAAATCTGTTACAGCAATGAAATAAAGTCATACAAAAATAAAGTATAGACTTATTTCTGCCAGCTATTACATGTTTTGGCCTCGTCGTTTAAAAGAGCAAGATTTAAAAAATATTTTGCTGTATAAGTGTTTTTTTTATAAAGCATGTGACCCCTGGGCATGACATTAAAGATAAAAGAGGCACTATTTAAATCTCTAAGCTATGCAGTTTCAGAGAAGATTTTTGAAGTTTAAATTCTTTAAATGTATTTTGTAGCCATGGTAACCTACATACGCAGCAGACTGAAACGATTAGAACGACTTTTAAAGAGGGAATAATGTTTGTGAAGTTTCATGAACATGTTCCTAGAAAAGCAGTAGGATATGTCGTTTGAAGAAAGTTGTTGACTACTGACAACGGACTACAGGCGAAACACAACGAAGGACGCCGGATAGAAACCGAACCAAAACAGCTCACCATGAGTACATTTTGCGTATGTGAGCTAATAATGACTTTATTTTTATATAAAAAAAACAACATTTGAACAAAACAGTATGGACACTAGATGACATGCATGTTGCATCATTCACGTACATAAAAAAATGATTTGGATATGAAAGATACAAAACAAAACAAACATGTAGGGAACTATTTCATTAAACATAGTTTGCATTCTATTTGTGACATATCATTCGGCTCAACTTGTTTTTAATAGCGAAATGGATCATATTAGAAAGAATAAAATAATCGTTTTGGTTGGAATAGTAAGGTGTCATTTTAGCGCCCTTTTTTAATAGCTTTTATGCGGGATCGTTCGAGTAACGTATTCCATTGCTCTGATGTTAATTTTCAAGCGTCAAGCGCTACTTATGTTATATTAAAGTATTCTCTAGCTTGTTAGAGGTTATAGGAACTAAGACATTTAAAGCAGCCCATTTTATTTCTCAAAACAAGAAACAGAGCAAGATCTGGATATTTTTTTTAACATAAATTTGCATGCACACTTTATAATTGTATATTATACGTTTTGAAACATTACACAATTTAATAGCAATCCCTTACTACATTAGTAAATGACAAAAATAACGATATATCAACTTTGTTATAAAATTGAGTTATTTTTTTTAATATATATACATTNTGTCACAAACTGTCACACTTTCTTACAACCCCTCCCCCCTACTGGAGCGTGACATACTTTATGGACGGCCCCTAAAATCACGTTTTAAAGTGATAACGTAACTTTAACGTTAACATTGTATTAACTGCAAACACTATAACAGTGTTTTTATACTTGTATGTGCAACAAAGGGCGTGTACTTGAGTTGTCGTGTAGTTTCTACTTTCTCTTCCGAATACACATTCAAGCATATACATTTGCGATAAAACGTTTTCTATGCATCAAATTCCGTGATTAAGCATTTAAATGATGCACAGAGTGAGTGTATGTAAATTGTTACGTCCAACCAATATACAGTATCATTATGATTTTTGCAAATGTTTAGCGTTTCATTCATCTGTTGGCGCATAAAAAATAGTACTATTTGATTACCCATCATAACACGCGAAAAGCACACACGTAAGTCGATTAGCGACACATGTGGACACAATGATAAATTACAGAATAACGCTGACCGAACCGTGTTCGTGTGTCCAGAAAGTTTTGGCAGCGATACCGAAATGAGGGTAATGACTTTCTCGACATATCGTCACTGCTGATGAAATGTGGCTTCATTTGTTTGATCCAGAGACAAATGAACACTCCAAGCAACGGCAAACGCCCGGATCCCCGACACAAAAAAGCCTATGTAACGAAGAAAACATGCTGGTCATACGGATACTTCGATAACGGATGGCACTTCGATAACAAAGACAAATACAAGTGAGATTCGAGTTAAGTGTCTGCGTTGTTTCTTATAATTTACATCCTCACAATTAGTTTTCGAGACACGGGACATGGTGAAGTTGAATAATGGTGTATCCTTTTGTATTGTGAGGAAAGCATTTCACGGAAGAATGGTAGATTTTTGTCAAAAAATGAGAACATTCCATCGAAAAACAGCATGAACTGGATGATCAGTACACATTTCAACAAAATTAAAATACTTGGAAATATTGTAAGAAAATGCTTGCTATTCCAGAATGTAGAGTAATTATTGTGCGTCGCATATTGAAATTTCGATAGTATGCTATGAACTATAAGCACAGATAGAGCTTGTTTTAACCCATTTATGCCTAGCGTCTAGAAAAAAGGCCTTGGCAAACAGCGTAGACCCAGATGAGATGCGGCTTCTCATCAGGGTCTGCGCTGTTTGCTTAAAGGAATTTCTGTAAGAAATATTCTAAATATAGAAATAAATATACTAGACATCCCTAATTTTGGAAATAAATTGATCCAATTTAGAAGGATGGGAGAGTCCACTAGACATGAATAGGTTCACTAGCTCTCGTATTGGAGGAAACTGATCAATTGCCTATACAACAAAATAATATACGCACAACTCACCCAACACTATGATGAGGACTAAAAAAATCGTTGTGTCTGTCAAATCAAAGGCATTAATAGCCCATATAACGCAAAAAATCAACGGAAATTTCGTTCAATATTTCGCAACATAAAGTTAACACATAAACAATCAGTGTTCCTTATAGCAATAGCCAAAATTTCAACGTTAGATGTGCTCTGGTAACATAGATTTAATAAGATATAAAATGCTCTTTTTTATTTTTATGTGCCACAACATATTCCATTTTAATTTCCCGTAATATCAATTGATACGACACACGAACACTAAATTGGTTCATGAACATGTGTTGAATATATTGTACCACAAACAAACAAAAAAGAGCATTTTGTATCATGTCTATGTTTCCAGATAGCATCTAGTGTTGCAATTTTGGCAACTAACAGTTCAAATAGTGTATAGTATAATATGATTTATAAATGTGTCAAGTAGCCTGAACCGATGCAATTCTAGAACCACGTTCATTTCTATTCTGGAACGTTTTTGCGAGTGCATGCTCCACAAAAAGAGTTCCACCAGTCGTTCCCAACATGCATGATCTCCTCAAGCACACAACATTCACGATCTCCTCAAGCACACAACATTCATGATCTCCTCAAGCCCACAACATTCATGATCTCTTTACCACTGCTGTGGATTACACTCTTGTGCACGAAGGGTAAGGCAACACTTAGTCCGTATTTCTGGATTAAAAAATACTATTTTAGGTTCCATTAAAAAAACGTATTTCAGTACAACAAATATGTATTTAAAGAAGCGATGATAATGTTAATTTTATTGAATGCTGAATGTAGTAATTCGTAATAAGTTAAACTAACACATCCAAAAGAATCTTACCGAAAGTCACTTACGAGCATGGGTGTTCCACATACAAGGTACGCAAATGCTAGACAGGCCATCAGCTTAGCAAAGACCACTTCGAAAGGTTTCACCCTGGATGCCGACGATGGCGTTTGACGGGCAATCTTTTGCACTGCTACCCTCGAAAGGAGAATCGACGACAGCCACAAGATTATTATTAAGGCGAATGAGAGCCCCGATAAGGACCAGGTTGCAGATGA
This sequence comes from Dreissena rostriformis, assembly GCA_007657795.1. Taxonomy (NCBI): domain Eukaryota; kingdom Metazoa; phylum Mollusca; class Bivalvia; order Myida; family Dreissenidae; genus Dreissena; species Dreissena rostriformis. The sequence continues at coordinate 37,057 of VMBQ01005872.1, read as the reverse complement.
CGACTGTGAGGGTAAAGAGGAATCCAAGCAGAGGAAGCATGATGCCAAAAACGCGTTGTTCGGGTACAGACCTGTAGTCGAGGGCGCTGCAACTCACCTTTCCTCCGCGCCGTACTGACATCACGTTGCCGAGCCCATAATCGGGAAGGAGCTAAAGAGGCATATGGACATACCGGCGATCCGGCATGCGACTTTCCATGTGCCGACAATGATGTTACGCTTGTAATAGAACGGTAGGCAAATGGCGAGTACTCTGTCCACTGCCATTAGAAGGTTAATGAATCCAGAGGATACTCTGAAAATGTGAATCACCGAAATGATGGCACAGAACGGTAATGATAGCGTCGTTACGTAGCGCAACAGTACGTGTTTACCGGCCGAAAATAGGACGGTGGTGAGATCGCAGCAGACGAGAACGAGAAGTAGAAAAATGGCGGGAAAAATATCCTTCTGGATATCTCGAATGATGAGGAAAAGTGCGAGAAGGTTACATAGAATCCCAGGAATCCATTTGATGAAAATAGAAACGTAGACTGTCCAAGAATTAGTTTCTGACGTCGTTGAGGCAGATCCCATCGTTGCATTCAGACTCACACCTACTGACGCATGTGTCATGGCCATATTGCCTATTTTATCTAGTAATGCGTTTGCACTGTGAATTGTTTAAATAATAANCTCACTTTAAAGCGGGACTGTACGATTTTGTCAAATATTTATGATTTTTTTTTAAATGTGTTAAAAATTAGTATACATATATTTCAATATAAATTAAAATAAAAGTTAAGAAGAACATGTGTCGAAAAATGCGAAATAAGCCAGATATTTAAATCTGAAAGCTTAAATGGCTGGAAGCCAAATAAGCCAGCATGTATATCATGCATGTACGATGTGAATCTAAATTTAGTTTTAGTGCGGATTCGTTCATACGACACAAAGACACAATTTTGTTTCCTTACAAATACGAGTAAAAGTGTCGGCATTGGCTTTAACCAGCGCTAACTTGTATTTGCTGCATTTTATGAAATTCGTCTTCAAAGTATAATTTGTATTGCCTATTTTGAGTCATCGTAACATAATTTAATCAATATATTAAAATTTAACACAAGTAAAAATCGTACAGTCCCGCTTTAAAAAAAAATTGTGGCACAATAAATTTCTCGCAACAATATCTATTCATACGACACATGAACACTAAATTGGAACATGAACATGTGTTGAATATATTCTAGCATAAAAAAGAGCATTTTGTATCGTGTTAAATCTATGTTACCAGGCCACATCTAGCGTTGAAATTTTGGCTATTGCTATAAGGAACACTGATTATGTATATGTTAACTTTATTATACGAAATATATTGCGAATAATTCGTTGATTTTGAGCGTTATAGAGGCTTTAAATGTAAAATGTCTATATTGCAGCGGCTTTTCAAATATCACATCTCCGTGAGAGGACCTCTCACTCATCTCGGTACCAACTGTGTCATGTTATGAGAAACTGGGCATAATGCTTGTGCGTCAATTGTCATCCCAGATTAGCCTGTGCAGTCCGCATTAGGCTAATCAGGGACGACAATTTCCGCTTTTATGGAATTTTTCGTTTAAATGATGTCTCTTCTTAGCGAAAATCCAGTTTAGGCGGAAAGTGTCGTCCCTGATTATCCTGTGCGGACTGCACAGGCTAATCTGGGATGACACTTTACGCACATGCATGATGCCCAGTTCTCTCAGAACACGACACAATTGTGCCGTTACATAAATGTAAAAACCGAAATTACGAAACAAACAATTCTAAGACAATCTGAGAAAAACTAAATTCCTTATTCTGTAATTATGGGTGTGTATCAGGTCGACTGCACCTTTGACAATATCACATGAGACGCGTTCATTATAGAAGAGATGGTGCTATAAGATGTAATTTTCGACACAGTCGTAAAACTGTGCAACAGCACAATTCGGGGAAAGCATGCTATTTAAACATAAAAATCTTAGAAACATATAATTATTATATACGACAAAACCATGAGTATGTATTATTATTATGGTAATATTATGTTTCGGTACAATTATTAAATTCACTCCTTAATGTCTTGATAGCATGCTCGCAAAGTTTAAATAACAACGGATTCTTGAGTATTTTTTATTTTTGTGTCTACAAATTAATATTCATTCCTATAAAACATCACTGGAAAACACATTTTTTTGTGCATAATTACTTCAATTAAATCGTTGTTTTCTCCTTGTGCGTGTCGTCCGGCGTGCTTTGTTGGCAATATCTTGAATCATTATTGAGTACCTTTTTGCAACGTTCCCAGAAAAATCGCTATAAAATTTCTCGACATGAACAATTTTCTTGAACAATCTTAAGATTTGAATTACATGCAATACGGTACAAATACAAAAAAAAGAGCTAACAATCGACGTCAAAATGTTCTAAATTGTGTTTGTTTCAAATCACCCTGACCGTAAATAAAATTTAAAAGGTCCATGCGCGTTTTTTTTAGTTGATTATGCGGACAATTAAACTGTATCTTTCTTTTCACCACTACATTAGTTCAAGAATTGTTATTCCCATGCTCCGAATTGGAGCGGCGGAATTATAGAGAATACATGGTTGGTGCAGAGATGGAGAAAGTTTATCCGGTGTGGCTTAGAAAAAGGAAATAGTGCGAGCTTTAAGGAGCCCTTTTTTCTTTTTCGGGCCGAACCGGATAAATTATCTCCATCTCGGCACCAACCAACTAAATTAAGATTCACATTGTACATGCATTATATATGTTGGCCGATTCGGCTGGAAGCCTTTTTCGATTTCAGAATTAAATATCTGGCTTATTTCGCATTTTTCGACACATGTTCTTCTTAACTTTGATTTTAATTTATATTGAAATATATGTATAAGTTTTTTTACGCATTTTATATAAATTCATAAATATTTGACAAAATCGTACAGTCTCCCTTTAAGAGGTATTTCCGGGCCAGAAGCCGCACTATGTGAAGATCCGGAGTGTGACCCAGCACTCCTACCTAATTTGCTTTCCAGACTTACGAACATTGGGAAGAATTTTAAATATAAGCTGCAATTCCATCTTTATAGTTTTAACTGAAAGATATTCAATTTTGGTGTGGTATTATGCTGTGGAGGAAAACTGGAGTACCCGGAGGAAAACCACCTGTGAGGTATGACGACCACCTCCCAAACTCACATGCGCAGTAACGGGGATTGAACCCGGATCGCAGAAGTGCGAAACGCATGTAATGCGCTAACCAGACAGCTAAGCAACCTAGCTGCTCGCATGATATACACATACAAAAAATACTTTTGAAAAGAATGTAAGCAATATAATTTTGATTGTTAAATGTGTATTTGTATCCCTTTATTATCCTATGAACCAATTAGCATGACACTCACGTAACGGCTCATTTTTCAACAACTATTTGTTCTGACTCTCTAACCACTTCCGGTCTACATGTTTATTTAGACGGAGGTCGTATCAAAGAAAAGGGAAATCTATTTGGAATTGTAGTATTTATTGTGTTTGTAGAGTATTGTGCTCGTAATTGTTTGATGGCTGATAGAAAGACATTAATAGGGGTTAAAAGCTACCTAAGGAAAATATGCAGTATATTTTACAACTAGTATGGGACTAATATAGAACATTTGAAGTTACAGAAACTGGTAGTTTTAATTATCTTAAAGCCCCAATAATACTCAAAAATCAACGAAAATTTCATTAAAATTGTCAAATTGAAATAATTGTGACACGAAAAATTAAAAACCTCCCACAGAAATTACTCTGTTCATAATGACGCATGTACGTATTTTACATTTTAATTTTCCAAGACAACATGTGGCCAAAGTAAGTGCAACGACAAACTTTACAACTGCACCGGCATGTGGTATGTAGTAGACTGAAGATGCCCCTATTCGTCCCCTAACACCCAATACAAACCCACAACACAAGCGCGACAAAAAATCAAAATACAAATATTGAATGTTTTTTTCTCCGCCCAGTTTTCCATCCCAACTTTCTCAAGAAAAATCGTCAGTATTTCAATATTGAATGCGTCATTTCATAATGTAAGCAGATGTCCAAAGACTAACTTTTTAAGAATTCTACTGGTTGTGATAATTTAGAATCCGTTGGATTGTATATTTTGTGTTTTTGTTCAGTGTTTTCATTTTATACTTTGAACCCAACCGTTCATGTACGTGTTGGTCTGCTAGCTGCGTGTGTCAATAGATAAAATTATGTATTTTAATGTTTGTGATGTTTTATCTGAAAAGTAACACTTTCTCGCTTTGATTTTTTTATTAAATATATGTTAAAATGTCATTTGCGTATTGTTCTGTACTGTAAATCGCTACATATTTGCGGTCTGTTTTGTTTTACATGTTTAGGGTCTAAATTTTAACATGTTTTAAATGGCAAAAAAAGAATATTTTGTTGGTGACTTTTAAAGACTGTACGATTTTGTCAAATATTTATGAATTTTTATAAAATGTGNTTTGATTGTTTTAAATTGTATTTTACTACATGCCGATAAACTTCGGTTGTTAACAAACGACCCTGGTGACCTATGTTTTTCTTTTAATATTTGTATAAAGTAATAAACAATGAAACATTTGGGTCAGTTTGGACAAAATCTAGGTGTGGGAAAGACTTTAATAATAAAAAAGTAAAATGCATAGAATTGATTTTCATATGTGAAATTATGTTGTTGTTGTTTTTGATAAATTAATGCCCTGAAAATCAATTAATGTTTTTGTTTATGAATTTGCAGTTAAGTTATATCAGTATTATATAAACAGAGAGCGATAGTAGTTTTTTCGACAGTTTTTTCACTAATTTACTCGATTTGTGTGTGTTTGCCTTTTTTAAAATTTAAACTTATGCTAAAATAGGTATGTTGTTTAAGTGCGAATAAAAAAATAACAACACTGGTGACCCATGATTTTCATTTTATTATTCTATCCACAACAGATGGTTCTAGCTATATACCAAAAATTATCAAATTCTAGGTGTAAGAAAATTTGCATTGAAACTGCCGCATACGTCCTTAAATGAAACCATTGGAATTTCCATCATTTTCATTTTGGTAAAAATAGCGAGGACAAAACAAAACAGATATTCTGGGACTGCCTTCCTCAAAAATACGTTTAAATAATCAGTTACCGACTTCAACCTTTTCGTTACTGTAACATTGTGAATTCTATTCTAAGTTATTCAGAAACAAAAAGCTATACAATAACGAATGTTTTTATTTATACAAAACTTACCATATACCAATACAACCTGTTATCATTAATACATTGTATTTGGGGTGAAAAAATAACATAGCATATAAATACTAGCATCTACGGATTACCTATTATAGGTTTTTTCAGAATAAGTCATATATGCATCGCGTTATTTGTTTGAAATATAAAATGCACTCTTTTACAGAAAACAACTGATTATATATGCTGAAAACTGAACCATAGTACAATTCAAATGCACACAAAATATAATATAGGTTTATTATACAAAAGTATATCAAATACTGAATACACTTTAGTTGTAAAATAAATCATTTTGTCGAAAATGATGAAGTTTTAGAACTTTAATAGGTATGAACAGAAATCTTACTTTTACAAACATTCAACACTGCACAGTACAAACTATAATTTTCCGTATAAATAAGCAACTCAAATATGTTACATAGCTTTAACATGCAACATATCCTTAACTAAAGTATTAACTAAACCGCAGCCCTGTTACTGACTTTATTTGATAATTGGACGAACTTCTTCATCAGGCAATATGCAATGATGCCTACCGTTGCAAGAACGCTGACTACTACACCAGTCACCATTACACCAATTAGAAATCCAGAATCGGTGGCGATTTTAGTCTGTTCAGAATTCATCCATGCACCAGACAATCTAGTCGCATCAGTCGCGGTTGACAATGTGGTCGCTGTTGTTAATTCTGGGGTCGCGGCTGCTGTTTTGACGTTCATTGTTGCTATAGTGAACTCGGTTATTGACGGTTTCGGGGTTGTGCTTGCAGTGGTCCTTGTCAACGTCGAGGCAGTTGTAGTGATAACATGAACAGTCACGGAAACCTCATCGGACGCCGTTTTGTTGTAAGCCATTGCTTTCCATTCGCCGTAATCAGTCATTGTTACCCCATGCACTATCAGAGCTCCATTCTGTGTCACTTCATATGCTCCTGACGATGTGTTTCGGCCATTATACTCATGTCCATCCGGTCTCGTCCACTTGATTTCCGGTTCGGGATCACCGTCATACTCGCAGACGATTGAGAGTCGTTGATTGATGTCAACGGAATATGTTATCTGCTCGCAGCGCAACACCTTTGGAGGAATACAGAGAAAGTCTTTGTCGGGAACATTCACTAAGGAAGCGTAGCGCAACTTCTGTGGACCGTTACAAACTACCGAACTCGAATCAAGTGCGCTGTGTACAAAGTGACTAGGCATTTCTCGCAACCATGACAACAAACAGTTACACTGCAGAGGGTTTTCTGCTAGATGAACCTGTGTCATCGTTAAGAACTTCGGTTTCCACTGTACAGGAATGGTTTGCAGTTGATTTGATGAAAGATCCAGTGACTCTAAGTTGGCCAGATTTACAATCAGGTTCTCTGGAACGGTTTTGATGTTGTTTGAATATAATTTGAGAACACGAAGTAACGTCAGACTGTCGAAAAAGTCTTCCTTGAGCGTTTGTAGATCCATGTCGCCCATTATGAGAACGGTTATGTTGGGAATGTGCGTAAACATGGTCTTGTCAAATGTACAGTGTTTGTTCCCTGATAGGTCCAGTTCCCTCAAACTCGATATGCCAGAGAAGGTAGCGGCGGTAAGGCTCTGGAGTTCATTGTCAGCGAGGGCCAGTGATTTCAGTTTAGGCATTTCCGCGAACGCCTCATCTTCGAGTGACCGGACCTGGCTCCACGATATCGCTAAACTGGTTACATCAGAGGCCCCTTGAAAAGCATTCTTGCGTATCGTCGGGATGTTGTTCAAGCTTTTGGCGTCACCCGTGATGGAAATATACTTGATATTCGTCGCACCAACAAAATTTTTGACAGAAGGAATAGACGATAATCCAAGGCTATCACAACTAACCGCGGTTTCTTTAGCCATATTTGCTTTTGTCTTACAGCCCTGTGAATTTACGAAGCTTTCCTGCTGAAACAACATAACTATTAACACAATAAACTTCATTTTAATGTTGGTTACTTAACTTGATTGTTGTTTTTCTAGACTTAAACAAGCAATGGTAAACGCAGTATTCGTATTTTTATTATACACACTATATATAATGTTATATGTAATATCGTAATGTTATATCCTATACTTTCTTTTAATACGTCGGAACGTATTCGCAAACGGATTGTTAATTAAAGGGGGAAAGTAAAGCCAGACCTTTAAATATAGATGTTGATAATGAACTCGTCACGTGGTTTGTCAATCACAGCTGATAAAGATACGTAGAGGCGGGGCGTTAAAAGGCAGCTAATGACGGTCGACTTAAGAAACTCCGCTATACCAATTTTTCTTGTATACTGACTTCTTACCTGTAGCAGCCAGTACCTTTGATCAAAGTTTGCGTTCATAACTACCCGGTACTTAGGTATATACAACTGTGTTTCATATTTAGAAGCAAACTAGATGTACCAATACAAATAAAATACCAAATAATTGTTTTAAACATAGATGCTGAGTTAAAGGTATTACTTTTTTTAACTTCGTGTAACAATAATTTACAGAAAGATGATATAAAGCAGACACATAAATAAGTTGCAAGTATTTAAGACGACTGATTAAAAGTATAGTTTTATAGTTGAAGAGCGTGGCTGTCATAAGAATGATGTTCATATCTGAAGCCTCAAACTAGTGTTGTTATCAAGTTATTGCCTTTTTTATTATACATGTACAAGTATAACAAGACCACAAACCTATCAACGGTGCAATCCTTAAATGAGTTTATTTAATGTTTTCAATAAGTTAATTTAATCTGTGAGGGTCACTTTTAAAAGAACTTCTAGATATGATGGTTGTCGATTCATAATGAATACATTGCAAGATTAGTTATCGTTAATCTTTCTTGAACGATATATCATTATATGTAACTTTTGAAAAATTGACTTATCACCAAGCAAATGGTATAATTTTGTAACCTTTTATTTTGAGTGAATGCAACATGCGTTATGGATTAAACAATGTAAGAATTGTAACAATATTTTGGAACCAAACGCAAATTGTATATTTTATATGATTTCATCTTAAAAAATAAGCAAACAATATAAAAATNATAAATTCATTTTTATTTGACAAAATCGTACAGTCCCGCTTTAAAGTAATTGTTAGTTGATATCTCGTATCAGTTTAAATTTAACAGCTGTTATTTCTTCTTCATGTCCATAAGTCACCGAGATGTCTATTAATTCGTTCCTCATAGTCACCGATCTATTTGATATATTCTAAAACTTAAGAATAAAAACAACCTTCGACCCAATAAAACAAACTTCATATATATATAACCACCAGCTTTCTTATTGTATGTACAATTGTGACTTATGAAGAATTTTGTACATAGAGGTGGTTAATGCTAAGGAAAACCCTATATGTCAGCACTTTTAGAACATACCAAGACATTACATTATGAAAAATAAGTTAAGTGCGAATAACAATCCTTTGTGTTGAGTCAGTTTTTCAAAACGACCCCATTGTGTTACATTTCTGAATTATGAATTATGTATAATAATTTTAGGGCACGACACTTTTTTCACCTCTGGTATCCATACAGTAACATGTTTTGTATAATGACGTTATATGTTTCATCTTACGTCCTCATTAGTTAAATCAACGTTGTTTATGATTCCGAATGTCGAATAGGATTCCAATAAGCAAGACGGACTGTAACCATTGGTTGAACATTTTATAAATAGCCGATTTTACGTGAAACACTTGAATGCGTTCACTCTATAATTTTCGCTTAATCAGAACGCCCTTATCTCATAATGACCACATAAAGATGGAAATCATGATGAACTAATCAGCAAATTCTTGGATGAATTACCTGACACATATATCAGATTCAGAAAACGTGTCGTCAAAATGTTTCCTCTCATGATACAAGTAATTTTCATTGTAATCAGGAAGTACTACACATACACTTTGTAACATGCCGAAATACGGGTCAAGAAAGGTTCGCTCTTTAATAAAGACTCTAAAATATGCCATATATTAAGGTTTAACAAAGAAAGTAATGTCAACAGATTGACACTTCCTGATGCCTTATCATCAGATCTTCCTGATTTTTAACATCCAGGTATCTACATTATTAGCTCTGTTAAAACCAATTAATTACAGCAGGTATTGTGTTACCGTCTAATAGAAGAGGTTTGTTTTACAATTTATGATCATACACAACTTAAACAACTTCAAAAGGTCTTCTATTTCTTGGATCCGATGTAGTGGTATTAAAATGAGTTTAAGTTGCAAAAATAATATTGTAATATAAATAATATAAGTAATTAATTTTGTCCAATTGGCTCTTGACGAAACATTCACTTTCAATACCACCATAAAAATCCTTATCTGAAAGTATAAATATCACTAGAGTTCATTGGTAAGACCCACACTATAAAAGAACGATAAACAATTACACATGCTTTAGAGTTACGTAGAACTATATAAGTATTACACATACAAGTTATATGTGCAACATACGATATCGTACATTCAGGTCAAATGATTTGTTGAGAACTAAATATAATGAAGTTAAAGTTTTTTGTAGTTATAGTCCTGTTGATGTTTCAACAGATTTGCTTCATCAATTCTCAGAGCTGTAAGACAAAAGCAAATATGGCTCGTGAAACCGCGGTAAGTTGTGATAGCCTTGGATGAACGTCAATTCCTTCTGTCAAAAGTTTTGTTGGTGCGACGAATATCAAGTATATATCCATTACGGGTGAAGCCAAAAACTTGAACAATATCCCGACGATACGCAAGAATGATTTTCAGGGAGCCTCTGATGTAACCAGTTTAGCGATATCGTGGAGCCAGGTCCGGTCATTCGAAGATGAAGCGTTCGCGGAAATGCCTAAACTGAAATCACTTGTCCTCTCTGACAATCAACTACAGCGCCTTACCGCCGCTACCTTCTCTGGTATATCGAGTTTAAGAGAATTGGACCTATCAGGGAACAAACACTGTTCATTCGACAAGACCATGTTTATGCTTATTCCCAACATAACAGTTCTTGTGATGGGCGACATGAACCTTCACACGCTAAAGGAAGACTTCTTCGACAGTCTGACGTTACTACGCGTACTCAGACTTTATTCTAACAACATCAGAATCGTGCCAGAGAATCTTATTATAAATCTTCCAGCCTTGGACTTTCTGGATCTGTCAGCAAATCAACTGCAAGCGATTCCTATGGAGTGGAAACCAAAATTCCTAAATGTGACACAAGTCACTTTGGCTGAAAATCCACTGCAATGCAATTGTCTGTTGTCATGGTTACGGGAGATGCCTGGTCACTTTTTGAACAGCGCATTGGATTCGAGTTCAATAGTGTGTCATGGTCCACAGAAGTTGCGCTACTCTTCCTTTGTACCCGTACCCGACAAGGACTTAGTCTGTATTCCTCCAAAGGTATTGCGCTGCGAGCAGACGTTATATACCGTTGGCATCTATCAGCCACTATCAATCGTCTGCAAGTACGATGGTGACCCGGTACCGGAAATCAAGTGGACGAGACCGGATGGACATGAGTATAATGGCCGAAACACATCGTCAGGAGCATATGAAGTGACACAGAATGGAGCTCTGATAGTGCATGGGGTAACAATGACTGATTACGGCGAATGGAAAGCAATGGCTTACAACAAAACGGCGTCCGATGAGGTTTCCGTGACTGTTCATGTTATCACTACAACTGCCTCGACGTTGACAAGGACCACTGCAAGCACAACCCCGAAACCGTCAATAACCGAGTTCACTATAGCAACAATGAACGTCAAAACAGCAGCCGCGACCCCAGAATTAACAACAGCGACCACATTGTCAACTGCGACTGATGCGACTAGATTGTCTGGTGCATGGATGAATTCTGAACAGACTAAAATCGCCACCGATTCTGGATTTCTAATTGGTGTAATGGTGACTGGTGTAGTAGTCAGCGTTCTTGCAACGGTAGGCATCATTGCATATTGCCTGATGAAGAAGTTCGTCCAATTATCAAATAAAGTCAGTAACAGGGCTGCGGTTTAGTTAATACTTTAGTTAAGGATATGTTGCATGTTAAAGCTATGTAACATATTTGAGTTGCTTATTTATACGGAAAATTATAGTTTGTACTGTGCAGTGTTGAATGTTTGTAAAAGTAAGATTTCTGTTCATACCTATTAAAGTTCTAAAACTTCATCATTTTCGACAAAATGATTTATTTTACAACTAAAGTGTATTCAGTATTTGATATACTTTTGTATAATAAACCTATATTATATTTTGTGTGCATTTGAATTGTACTATGGTTCAGTTTTCAGCATATATAATCAGTTGTTTTCTGTAAAAGAGTGCATTTTATATTTCAAACAAATAACGCGATGCATATATGACTTATTCTGAAAAAACCTATAATAGGTAATCCGTAGATGCTAGTATTTATATGCTATGTTATTTTTTCACCCCAAATACAATGTATTAATGATAACAGGTTGTATTGGTATATGGTAAGTTTTGTATAAATAAAAACATTCGTTATTGTATAGCTTTTTGTTTCTGAATAACTTAGAATAGAATTCACAATGTTACAGTAACGAAAAGGTTGAAGTCGGTAACTGATTATTTAAACGTATTTTTGAGGAAGGCAGTCCCAGAATATCTGTTTTGTTTTGTCCTCGCTATTTTTACCAAAATGAAAATGATGGAAATTCCAATGGTTTCATTTAAGGACGTATGCGGCAGTTTCAATGCAAATTTTCTTACACCTAGAATTTGATAATTTTTGGTATATAGCTAGAACCATCTGTTGTGGATAGAATAATAAAATGAAAATCATGGGTCACCAGTGTTGTTATTTTTTTATTCGCACTTAAACAACATACCTATTTTAGCATAAGTTTAAATTTTAAAAAAGGCAAACACACACAAATCGAGTAAATTAGTGAAAAAACTGTCGAAAAAACTACTATCGCTCTCTGTTTATATAATACTGATATAACTTAACTGCAAATTCATAAACAAAAACATTAATTGATTTTCAGGGCATTAATTTATCAAAAACAACAACAACATAATTTCACATATGAAAATCAATTCTATGCATTTTACTTTTTTATTATTAAAGTCTTTCCCACACCTAGATTTTGTCCAAACTGACCCAAATGTTTCATTGTTTATTACTTTATACAAATATTAAAAGAAAAACATAGGTCACCAGGGTCGTTTGTTAACAACCGAAGTTTATCGGCATGTAGTAAAATACAATTTAAAACAATCAAAACAATGTACATAATTAAGTTCAAAACAAATTCTAGTACATGTATGTCAAAGCAAAAGTAGAGTTAGATTTAAATTAAACACAAAACATGTGTATCCGGATTCGTAAAAGTAGGTTAAAGCTGCATCCAAAACAAGATGTGAGCAAAACATTTAAAGGGGCATATCAACGATATTAATTGTAATTCTTAACATGACTTGACCATTGTTAGGCTGTATGCCAATGTAAAAAGAAGATTTACATTTAAATGAAGACCCAAATAATTAATAATATGTATCGAGATCAGTAACATTAGGCAGTATCCAACTAAAAACAATATGTATATAATACACTTAAAGGGGTACATCAACGGTATTAATTGTAATTCTTTACATGACTTGACCAATTCAAGGCACTCCATTGTTATGCATAAATGTATCTTTTAGCAGTTATATATTATTGGAATTGGTAAGAAAATGTATACGCAAATCAATATAAACACACGGTAAATGTATGATATAACCATACCATCGGTATCTTTCATAAGTTTTGTTGGAAATTATAATAACCTATTAGTTTTTGATACGCCACTATAATGTAATAATACTGAAATCAATCTTGATTTTTTCATGTTTACATTGACTGACATTTTGTTTTAAGTAAATCATACATTTTTAGGACGTTTTGATAATGTTTGATTTTTTTTTTTGTTACTCATAGAAGTATATATGTGTGGGTAGTTTGCTACAGCTTTCTTTAGCCGGTATCAAAATGAAAAAAAAACAAGGATCGACAGTGTTGCATATTTTTCAATAAATATTACGACTGTTTCAATGTGTGTGTTCACGTCTTAAATATGCCATACATGACAACATTGAGCACAACAGTGAGAAAACTTTTGAAAATAACGTATTCCTCTACAATAATTTATAACTATGATTTATATTTAATATTGGTTTCCAGATTTTCAACATAAAAAGTCCCACAATTTATATAAAACAAATATGGGCCTTATCAATTTCCTGCATGCTACACGTGGTTGCATGGCGCGTCTTTATTAGTTCAACTTGTCATTAACTATAAAGAAATAGTTAAAAATATTTAAGTATAATGGTTTTGATGCAGAGAAAACGTTCGTTTTCTTTGATGTGACTTGTGTTTTATAAATGTTTTGCACATGCGGTACTCGCATATTTTTAAATACATTGCTAAACGATCGGACATACTGTAATTATCTTGTTGTTCATCTTTTTTTTACCTCAATGGCTAACAAATAATAAACAAAACATTTGTTTTCTCATCAAATTTATCAGAGTAAAATATGATATGCGAACGAAAAACACAATAATATTCGCGTGTATCCAGTTGCACGTCGATCAAGATGCAACCCCACCCGCACTTTAACCAGAAGTATTAGAGCGTCGTGAATAAATGATATTCATTCATCATTGATTCTGTGTAATAAACTATATCAAACAACACCGTATGAAACTTGATTTACTAAGTAAATGTGTGAGAAATTAAAATTAAAACAAGAATTGAGAATAATTGTCTTAATGCGCAGGAAAGCTATTCCTTTTTATAAGTCTTAGTTTCGACACAAACATTTCCAATTATGAGGATGTATCGCCAATTTTCCAGTATTAAGACTATTTGCGTGGTCTTAGAGATGATGGTCGATTCTTATTGTGAAGTTTATAGGACACATATTGTTAAATAATTTTTCTTTGCTTCATAATAGTCGATTTGTTGGTGTTATTCCAATTTGATATCCATCCCGTTTTGATTCGAATATCCGTAAAAGCATACCCTTATTGCGCAACCGGTGTTAAAGTATCCGAAAACGCATACACTTATTGCGCAACCGGTGTAACAGTGAAAACAAATTTGCGTGAAACGAAACTGCCGCGTACGTCCTTAAAAAAATAAACAATTCGTTCCAATAGTTCGGATAATTATTCTGTACCACTGAAATGGTCAATAGTATTGGTTAGTAAGGGTTTAAGCAAATTCGCTTCTAAAGCATTATAGATTATAACTATAATTGTGTTTAATTACTAGGCTATTTTCGTTTTAGTTGCATTTGAGGTTTAGTTCTTTTATAATGTCTTAAAATTGTTAAAGGGAGACTGCACGATTTTCATACGTGTTAAATTGTAACATATTATGATAAAAATATGTTACAATAACACAAAATAGGCAAGAAAAAATATACATTGAAGACGAATTTCATAAAATGCAGCAAAGACAAGTTAGCGCTGGTTAAAGCCGATGCCGACACTTTTACTCGTATTTGCTAGGAAACAAAATTGTGTCTTTGTGTCGTATGAACGAATCTGCACTAAAACTAAATTTAGATTCACAGTGTACATGCATGATATATATATGCTGGCGAATTTGGCTGGAAGCCTTTTTCGATTTCAGAATTAAATATCTGGCTTATTTCGCATTTTTCGACACATGACTTCTTAACTTTTATTTTAATTTATATTGAAATATATGTATAACAAGTTTTTTACACATTTAATATAAATTCATAAATATTTGACAAAATCGTACAGTCTCCCTTTAAGCCACGATTACGGGCTTATATTTACTTAGAATGAGGATGGAATAAAAGGTTTCTCCATTTTGTAATGTGTCTTATTTTTTTAAATATATAATTTTGGACTTTGTATTAAGTAAATATGGCAGAATTATACCTTAGAAAGAAGAAAATATTTTTAAAACTGTATTTGTTTTTTATTTCATTAAGTGTTTAACATTTATCATAACTACCGAACAGGTAGCTAAAATAGTGTAGCCATTCCATCAACATGGAATTAAAAAGATTCATTTATTCCCTTTTATTGTAACAAGATGACCTTTCTGTGTTCTGTTCATTTAAATTTTTCAAGTTAAAAAATTTAATTGTTCAATATCAGCACCTGCAAAATTTTGTTGGAGAGAATGTGTTATATCTAAGATATATTTTCAATGTTTTGCATAGTATTCCTTTTTTTATGATCCGTATTAAATAGCTTTTTCCCTCATTTTATTTGTTTGTTATTATTTGGAAAGAACTGGTCATTGGTGGTAAAGCATATTTCAGTGTCTTGAACAAAACTCGAGACGTTGACATTGTAGACAGGATCTGAATGTGTTTAATGTTAATTTCGTTTATATAAGTTTAAGCGGATTCCGAAGGAGAACATTTATTGTGCTTTTACAGGTCTAGAGCATGTTATAAACTCGCTAAAATCAGGTATTACGATATCAATGAGTGGTCAGACTGTAGACTTTGTTTCTAAAAAGAAAATAGATTCGTAGACAGTAGGCAAAAGTCAAGTCTTGCTTGTGTTAAGAGTTGTGATCTGCACCAGGTGTATCTTTTAGCGGATTGATACTCTTCACAAAAGGGGTCTACGAGAGTCTACGGTTCAATACATTCTAAACGTTTGTCCCTGGCGTTCGGTTTATTTATTTTTGTATTTCCCCAAAAAGTGGGAAGCATAGAGAATAGCTCTTGTCGGTCCGTAGGTCCGGAAGCTTTCAGCTTATATGTAACTATTGATGGATGGTGCTAAAACTGTTACGGTTGAATGACCTTAATATGTAGATGATTGTAAAATAGGAATTAAGTTGCAAAGATGCAGAATTATGGCCGCTTCTCTGTTGTTCAACCATAGACTATATTATCCCAACATTTTGTGTTTTCAACTCCTCTGTTACTAGTGGGTGGATCTCGCTCAAGCTTTCAACGTTGAATGACCTTACTGTGTGAATGCTGGTTTACAAAGACATGTTTGCTTCGAATAGTTTGTCCTGAATAATATTCCTTTGTCAATTTGTCCACAGTAGAATATATAGTGGGCCTGTGATTGCCAAGCATGTGTCGTTGGAACATAAGTGCCTGTGACACATTTCTAGTTATAATAACAATAGTTAATTGAAGAATTAAAAACCGTATTACAAACGCACATATTGTTAAAGAGTCATTTTCAATATCAGCAATCACTTTGAAAATGTTGTTGTAAAATGAGGGAGTGTCGGACCATGAATAGATGCCAGTGTAAAACGCGTTTACCGATTTCTAGTGCGATACAATTTACAATATCATCTGAGGTACGTTGTTCCGTTTTATATTCAAACTCTGTATACACAACTAACACAGTTCTTCTGGAATTGTATGTGCCATAGCTTGCAAACATATTGCAACCACATTCAGCACGGATGTCGTTATATGTCAGTTGAGAGAATCGCGTTATCAAAATATTACGAGTATCACCAGAAATGAATGCCTCGGTCGATAAATATTCAGCCATAGACCAGTTTAATAAGGTTACATACCTGGAAGTTGTTTCCAACCTTTCAGTATGTGACTTTTAAACGTATATTCCTGTCGATTATTAAAAACTTTATACCATTTAAATACGCCATTAAGACTTCTGCATTTTATTAATAGTTATTTTTGTTTATCCGTCATTTAGTAGCAAAGATTGGGTACATATGTATGATTACTTCATATGTACTACTTCTATGATGTAAAAGTTACTGATTTATATAATCATATTAATTTAATCAGCAACGTTCATTAGTATATCAGTAAGGTTACGAAACAGAATACGCCCGTATCGGATAATTATATTTTAAGCCTTTCGTCGGCAAGTATGTAATGTTTCTAACGGTAAGAGAGAGTTTTAAGTGCCACACGAAACACCGAAGATACTAGTCCATTAGAGCTGGAAGGGCTTTAATGATAATTAATACAATATACTGGTAGTGGTTTCCTAAAAGGATTTCCCATTACGTCCTGCAGCGATGCGATGACATATCTGTTATATGTTGGAATAATTGGATTAAATTAAGCACGCTATTACAACCTACATGCACTCCTTTTTAATTAACCATTTTTGTGTTCACGCTTGAATTTAAAACTGCATTCCGAACCCAAAGATGGTATTTTCCTTAAATTAAATTTGATCGCATAACTACTCACATTTATAATGGAATTGAATGGAACATTATTTGTTACAAGATCAAAATGTATTTAATTTTCAAATAATTGTTTATATGCTCAAGCCGTTTCTTAAAGCCGCAAATAAATAGAGTTATATTATAACTACTAAAACAACAACATTATTTAGACACAAGTGGGATAACAAAATTTGCCCTTTGTCATGATTCCAATTAGGTGTCCTTTTGGGACCAACGCTAATGCGGTATCACTGGGAAATCAAGCTTTAAAATGCATCGGCGTAATTAATAATTGTCATTTTGCTACTCTGTGAAAATAGACTTCCAATATTTGTTGGGCTATCTTATCGGACCTAACTAATATGTACAGTTCACAGAGGCTAATCTCGGATAACAAGTTCCGGCTCGACTCGATTTTTGTTTAGAGGAAACTTCCTTAAACGCAAAATTCCATTAAAGCGGAAAATGAAAAAAAAAGGAAGCTATTTCCGACGATAATGGTATTATTAAATTTATGCAAACGCCCTAAGATAGGACAATTAATGGTAAAAAGGCTTGGTAAAGTATCATTGATAAGCTCTATTCTTCTACATTATAGGGAAACATCTTGTACAAACAATATATCAAATTTCAGCGTCGAGATTACACAATTGAGCAAAGACAATTTCATATAAAAACGGTTAGTTTTAAAGCCGTTAAGTTGTTTTAAAAGACACCATTTATGTTTGTGACTTTAAAGAAGAATGGTCATGCTGTTTAACCCGTACAACCTTTGATTTATCAAATTTAGTGCATATTAAATGTGTTTGCACCTCACTTCCATTCAATAACGATGTTATTAGCGAGAATAATTCGTTTTATATCTCGACCTTACTGCTACGATTTTGTGTGTGATCTCGCAATAAAATTTCG
This sequence comes from Dreissena rostriformis, assembly GCA_007657795.1. Lineage (NCBI taxonomy): Eukaryota > Metazoa > Mollusca > Bivalvia > Myida > Dreissenidae > Dreissena > Dreissena rostriformis. Next base: position 18,691 of record VMBQ01005872.1, on the reverse strand, counting down.
TAGCGAGTAAAGTCGAGATATAGAGCGAATATTAATACCCAATAAACGCTTATAACTTTCTTGATGATATGGCTAAAAAATGAGCGCCATTAAAAAATATTTTAAACGTAATAAAGGGTACCCTCCTCGGCATGGGCGTCGAAATCCTGACTATCACGTGATTACCCCCTCTGTTCACAGACCTTCGAATAAGAGGATTCCTTTGTGACTTACTAGACAAATACACTTAACAACTTTTAATATACACTATAAAACGTGAACAATAAAGTGCATACAATCACAATGAAAGCAACCAACAATTCATAGTTACAAAAGCCAAACTTTCAACCGTTATTTGAGGTTTTTGTATTAAAAAAAATTAGTATTCATCTTGAGAGTTATAACGCTGTATGTTAACTAATAATATAAGTCCGAAGTAACACATTACACACAATCAGTACTCGGATATCTGAATGATTAAAGCGCGAGATTCAGTTACATTAATGCATAACGATGACTTGATACTGCTGTTAGTATTAAGCCGCTTAGTATTAAAGTTATAAAATAACTGCTAAACAAAACACGATTATTTAGACAAAAGTGGGATTACAAATTTTGCTCTTTGTCAGGATTCCAATAAGGTGTCCTTTTGGGACCAATGCTAATGCACTAACACTGGGCAAATCAGGCTTTAAAATATATCGGCGTATTTAATAATTGTCATTTTGCTAATCTGTGAAAAAAGACTTTCAATACTTCTAGGGCTATCTTATCCGACCTAATTAATCTGTACAGTTCACAAGGGCTTATATCGGATAACACGTTCCGGCTCGACTCGATTTTCGCTTGGAAGAGACTTCCTTTAACGAACAATTATATTAAAGCGTCAAATGTAAAACGTAGGAAGCTATTTCCGACGAGAATGGTATTATTAATTGTATGTCAATGCCCTTAGATAGGTGAATTAATGGTACAAAAGGCTTGGTAAAACATAATTGATAAGCGCTATTCTTCTACCTTATAGGGAAACATCTTGTACAAACAATATATCAAATTTCATCGTCGAGATAACACAATTGAGCAAAGGCAATTTCATATAAAACCGGTAAGTTTTAGAGTCTTTAAGTTGTTATTAATGAAACCATTTATGTTTTTGACTTTAAAGATGAAAGGTCATGCTTGTTTAACCGGTAAAACCTAGTTTTTATTTATCGAATTTAGTTCATATAAAACGTTTTTGCACCTAACTTCCATTCAATAACGATAAGCGAGAATAATTCGTTTTATATTTCGACCTTACTGCTACGATTTTTTGTGTGATCTCGCTTAAAAAAATTCGTAGCGAGTAAAGTCTAGATATAGAGCGAATATTAATACGCAATAAAGTTTAACGCTTATAACTTTCTTCCTGATATGGCTCGAAATTGAGCGACATTAAAAATATATTAAACGTAATAAAGGATACCTGTCTCGGCATGGGCGTCGAAATCTTGACTTTCACGTGATTACCCCCCCCCCTGCTTACAGACCTTCGAATAAGAGGATTCCTTAGTGACTTACCAGACAAATACACTTAACAACTTTGTATAGACACTATTAAACGTGAACAATAAAGTGCATACAATCACAATAAAAGCACCCAACAATTCATAGTTACAAAAGCCAAACTTTCTTTCGTTGTTTGCGTTTTTTTTTTGTTTTTTTTTTTTTAATAGCATTCATCTTGAGCGTTATAACGCTGTATGTTAACTAATAATATAATTCCGAAGTAACAAAATACACACAATCAGTACTCGGATATATGAATGATTAAAGCGCGAGATCAAGTTACAGTAACGCATTCCAATGACTTGATAATGCTGTTTCACCTCAATCCGCGCAGACAATTGACTGGATTCAAACATATCTTTTTTTGCATTTGGGTCCAGTGAGGTCAACGACAAGTTCACCATGTCAAATCGAAGAAAAACCTTGTTAATGTCAATTTTCCTCGTTATCAGTTTATGGAACACATTTTTGGTAAAATCGAAATGAGACTTAGTCAGAATGTTTCTTGACAATACATAAAACAAGTTTGAATATGGGTCAAATGGGATCAGAACCAATGTAACCAGTTCAAATATAAGGATAACAATTATAACATCACTACAAGCAACATTTATGATTCTATATTGCGGAAACGTTTTAAGGGATTTAATCTTAACACTATCTAGATCAATTTTGAATCGGGTTCAAGTAAAAACTAGGCCACCAGGTCAAATTAAAAAATGTTGCAACTCTAGAAGCCACATTTATTACAAAATCTTTATAAAACATTTTTTGAAATATGGGTCAAATCCGAATATAGATCAGGTGAGGTTAAACACTAGGTCACCAGGTCAAATCGTAGCAAAAAAAAGCAACACGAAAAAAGAAATACTCTAAGTGCAAGCCGCTTTTTTTCTGCGCCAAGAATTTCTATTTCAAATGTTGAGCATTTTCTTTTTCTGCAGAGCGGATGTTCCAAATGCGAACAAATTAACAATGACACAATTTGAATTGTTTGAAATGTGCACAAACAAAACCTCCAACGGAAAATGATCAATCCGTTTCGGGTCAGTGATTCTGGAAAAGAAAAAAAAAACATAAATAGATAATTGGAGCGGCATATTCATATGAGAGCACCAAAATGTGTAATTTGATTGATTAAGTTTGAGAAAACATACAATAAAAGTGACCAGATAATGTATTTAATGTATATCGAGATTTACAAAGCTTCGTGTATATACTTTCATACGTTCACAATTTTATATAAATACCAAAGAAACCATTGAATCAGTATCCACTGTATAACAAAATGTGTACATGATGTCAATAAAAGTTCGTTCTTAACAACGAAAGATTAGAAATATACAATATAGGTTGGGCTAACAAAGAGTGCAATTTAAATAGATTGAACGCCAAAACAGGACAGGATAACTTCTCATTTCTAACCGGCTGGTATAAACAGTCCATTAATTAAAGAAGTTATCATATAACTGACTAATTCAAGTGGTCCTTTAAAATAAATGATTGTTCACATCTTACAAAACTTCAACACGCCTACTGTTTCTTGGATCCGATGTAGTGGTCTGACCCTTGTAGCTTTATCTACATTTGTATAAGTAAGTATTCAGGCGTGGCTACGTGATTTCGGGCTTAGGGTGGATGGGGGGAGCGGCGCAATATAAAACTTTAACCAACCGTTTAAACGCAGAACAATTCAAACAAAAATATCTTAAGCATGAACTTTGCACGAACTCAAATGTTATTATATTTTTCATATTGAAATTAATTTTTAAACAAGAAGGAGCAATTCAGTAACTGTGGCGTACTACAGGACAATATGTTTACTAAAAACAAATTGCAAATTGATGTAACCAATCCATCAGATTACAAAGTTTGCATTTAAATCAGTAAGCGTTATAGAAAAGCGTCAACCCTTGGCAATGTTAAGGGGGAAAGGGGGGGGGGGCGTTCGCCGTTTCCGACGCCCCGTCCGCACTATTAATTCAAGTCTGGTCCGGTCACTCGAAGATAAAGCGTTCGCGGAAATGCCTAATCTGACAGCGCTGGTGCTCTCTGACAATTAGCTTCAGAGCCTTACCGCCGCTACCTTCTCTGGTATATCTAGATTGCGGGAACTGGACCTATCAGGGAACAAACACTGCACAATTGACCATGTTTACGAACATTCCCAACATAACCGTTCTTGTAATGGGCGACATGAACCTTCAGACGCTAAAGGAAGTCTTCTTTGACAGTCTAATGTTACTACGTTTTCTCAAACTATATTCCAACAACATCAAAACCGTGCCAGAGAACCTGATTGTAAATCTGGCCAACCTAAAGTTACTGGATCTTGCATCAAATCAACTGCACGCCGTTCCTGTACAGTGGAAACCGAAGTTCTTAACGATGACACAGGCTCATCTGGCAGACAACCCTTTACATCGTAACTGTTTTTATGCTCCCCGATTTTTTTTTTGGGGGGGGAGCATATAGTCGCCGCTTCGTCTGTCCGTGCGTCCGTGTGTCTGTGCGTCCGTCCGGATTTTTGTCCGGGCTATTTCTCAGCAACTAATGACCGGAATTCAATGAAACTTTATGGGAAGCTTTACTACTAAGAGGAGATGTGCATATAATCAGCGGGTTTTGGTCAGATAATTTTTCACAGAGTTATGGCCCTTTGAAATTTTCCATTGTACATATAGTGCAATTCTTGTCCGGGCTATTTCGCAGCAACTAATGACCGGAATTCAATGACACTTTATGGGAAGCTTCACTACCAAGAGGAGATGTGCATATTATCAGCTAGTTCTGGTCGGATGATTTTTCACAGAGTTCTCACCCTTTATAATTTTCCATTATCTGTACATATAGTGCAATTATTGTCCGGGCTATTTCTCAGCAACTAATGACCAGAATTCAATGAAACTTAATGGGAAGCTTTACTACCAAGAGGAGATGTGCATATTATCAGCCGGTTCTGGTCAGATGATTTTTAACAGAGTTATGGCCCTTTGAACTTTTCTATAAACTGTACATATAGTGCAATTCTTGTCCGGGCTATTTCTGCCCAACTACTGACTGGAATTCAATGAAGCTTTATGGGAAGCTTAACTTCCTTGAGGAGATGCGCATGTTCTTAGTGGGTTCTGGTTAGATGATTTATTTAGAGAGTTATGGCCCTTTGAAATTTTTAAATTGCTAAACCATCCATCGTACTATTTTGTCCAAAGGAATGCCCCTCAAGACGTTTCATTTTATCTGAATATATAGTGTAATATTGTGACAAAAAAACTTTGAGGAGCATCACCCGTCTCCGACGGTTTCTTGGTTGTCATGGTTACGAGAAATGGCTAACCACTTTGTACACAGCGCACTTGATTCGAGTTCAGTAGTCTGTAATGGTCCACAGAAGTTTCGGTACGCTTCCTTTGTGAATGTTCCCGACAAAGACTTTGTCTGTATTTCTCCAAAGGTATTGCGCTGCGAGCAGACGACATATTCCGTTGACATCAATCAGCGACTATCAATCGTCTGCGAGTTTTACGGTGATCCTGTACCGAAAATCAAGTGGACGAGACCGGATGGACATGAGTATAATGGCCGAAACACATCGACAGGAGCTTATGAAGTGACCCAGGATGGAACTCTGATAGTGAACGGAGTAACGATGACTGATTATGGCGAGTGGAAAGTAATGGCTTACAACAAAACGGCATCTGATTAGATATCCATTACTGTGCTCGTTATCACCACGAGAACCTCGACATCGACAACTACGACCACAACACCGCAACCGACTATAACCAAGCTCACAACACCAACAATGAAAGCCTCAACAGCATCTTCTACCCCTGTACTAACAAAAGCAATGATAACAAGAGCGACCACAGATTTGTTTGCGACTGATTCAACGACATTGTCTGGTGCCGGGATGGATTTAGAGCAGCCTGCACCGACTCTGGTCCTCAAATTGGTGGCGTAGTAACTGTTGCAGTGGTCAGTGCTCTAGCAGCAACAGGCATCAGTGCATATTGTTACATGAAGAAATTCAGCATTCGCCCTCTTAAACATTCGTTGTCAGTAACAGAATTGTGGACTCTTAATATATCGAGCTTTACTAAAGCATGTGTGTCGCTAGGCTACGCTATCGAGGACATACACTTGTTTCGTTATGAAGTTATAAACTTTTCATAAAAAAGTCCAAAACTTGTTCCGTTATTTTCGACTAACTCGTGTTATTTCTTGCTTCTTTATTGTATTTGATATGTGATTAAAATAGTCATATTATATACACATATTTGTCGTGTATTGCGTCGATGCCGTTAAAATGTGTCAATGATTTTCACTGCTTGTGCCATCACTAACTGTCCGATACCTTGAAACAATCACTTTTTGTACAGAACTTAAGTAAGATATTCAGCTCTTCAATGTCACGGCATGATATTTTTTTATAAATAATAAATTAAAGTCAACTACTTTTTTAAGCATCATGACAAGAAACGATCATTAATTTATTTATCATATGGATAATGAATCAATTTTATTTAATTGGCTCAAAGACACACCCTTGAAACAAATGCATTATTTTTCTTAAAACAATGAGTTTCACTTGAATAGGTCAATGTATATAAAATGTATATATTAAGATAGTTCCATTTTCTAAAATATGCCGTATTATCGATGAAAAGCGGTCTAAACCCTTATTGTTTCATATTTCGATTTGTTTATTCGACACCTAACCGATATTTTAAACATATTTCTAAATTATGAGTGTAATTTTGCTTTTCTGAACAATTATAATGCATGCATTTATTTTTAAATCTAAGACATTATTTTGAATATTGCCAAAGTTTCATCGTTTTTGAACATAACAATTAAAAAATATTATATATTCTAAGAAGCTTTTCATAAATTTACTAACAGAACTTTAAGATTTTCAATAATTCAAATTTTCTAATTTTAGCTATGAATTAAGTGTTTTTGCCTTCACAGAGATGCGAACCTGGAGCTTTCTGGTAATACACGCATTTTCTAGATTATCGATAGAAAGCGTTACACACGCTTTGTTGGTTTATGTATTTTGATAAATTATTATCCATGAATGAAACGATATTTAACTTTTTTTATTGTCATCAAATATATAGTTATTTTTGTGTATCTGTCATTTAGTAAAATAGAATGGGTACATATTTATGATTGATTCGAATGCATAACTCCTATGATGTAAAAGTTACTGATTTACATGATTACGTCAATTTAATCAGCAGCGTTCATAATTATATGAGTACGGTTTCGAAACGGAACATGCCCGTTTTGGATAATTATATGTTAAGCCTTTCGTCTGTAGGTATCTTATGCTTCTTAGGGTAAGAGAGAGTTTAAAATGCCCCTCGGAACACCGAAGACATTAGAGCAGTAAAGGCTTTAGTTATAATTTTAAATAGTATCTTAGGAGTTATTTGCCTAAAAGTATTGCCCATTGCATCCTGTGGTGATGCGATGACATTACTAGATGTTGGAATAATTGCGTGTAATTGCTTTTGATTAAGCACGCTATTACAACCTACGTGCACTTATTTTTAATTAACCATTTTTGTGTTCGAGTTTGAATGTGAAACTGCGTTCCGAATTCAAATGTATTATTTATCGCATGTCTACGCACATTTAAAATGGAATTGAACGTAACGTTGTTTGTAACAAGATCAAAATTTAATTTTGAAATAATTGTTTATTAGCTCAAGCCGTTATTTAAAGCCGCTTAGTATTAAAGGTACAAAATAACTACTTAAAAACAACATTATTTAGACAAAAGTGGGATATTAAATTTTGCTCTTCGTCAGGATTCCAATTAGGTGTCCTTTTGGGACCAACACTAATGCGCTATCACTGGGCAAATCAGACTTTAAAATGTATCGGCGTATTTAATAATTGTCATTTTGCTTATCCGTGAAAATATATTTCCAGGATTTCTTTGGCTATGTCATCAGACCTAATTAATCTGTGCAGTCCACAGAGGTTTACAATTTCCGTCTTTACTGTATTTTCGTTTAGAGGAAACTTTGTTAAAACGAAACATTCCATTAAAGCGGAACATATAAATCGTAGCAAGCCATTTCCGCGGTTCCCGACGATAATGGTCAATTAATGGTCAGGCTTAGTAAAGTAATTGAAGAGCGCAATTTTTCTACGTTTTATAAAAAACATCTTGTACAAACAATTTATCAAATTTGAACGTCAATGTTCAACAATGGATTTCCTGTGTCTAGCTATTCATTCAGATTTGAACATCATCTGACGGATTTCTTGCTATTCATTCTGATTGAAACATCAGCTGAAGAACAAGTGCATAGCTATTAATTCTGATTTGAACATCAGTTGAAGATCTTACATCTTCAATTCAATTTTTCAAACGTTCGAATAAAAGGATTTTTTGTGACTTGTCAGACAAATACACTGAACAACTTTTCTTATAGACAGTAGATGAAATTGCAGAAACGCACTGATCCCTTCCACAAAATGACTGGATAATGCTATTCCACCACAATCCGCGCCGAATTTCGACTGGTTTCACGCATATTCGATTTTAATTTGGGTCAATTCAGATTAAAGACAATTTCACCATGGCAAATCTTAGAAAAAACCTTGTAAATGTCATTTTACCTCGTTATCATTTTATAGGACACTTTTTTGGCAAAATCGAAATGAGACTGGGCAGGAATGTTTATCTTGTTAACTTATAGAACAAGTTTGAATCTGGTCAAGAATGAAGTACACACAATGTTACCCGTTGATTTATTATGATCAAAATTGTGACAACACTAGAGGCAATATTAAGTCATATGACTCAATATCGCAGAAACTTTTAAGGAACTTAATCTTAACAATATCACTATATAGATCAATTTTGAATCGGGTTCAAGGGAGGTCGAACACAAGGCTACCACGTCAAATTTAAAAAGAAATTGTTGCCACTCTAAAAGCCAAATTTATAACTCAATCTTAATTAAACATTTTCTGTGTGTTTATCACTACACAATCTGGTCCAAGTGTGAATGTAGATCAGTTGAGGTTGAGATCAGTTGAAGTGCAAACATCGTATTAAAGCTCTCAAAAGTTCTATTTCAAACGTTTTATTTTCCTGCAGAGCGAATGTTCAAAATGTAACAAAACTATGACACAATTCGAGTTTCTTTAAATGTGCACACACAAAAATCAAATGATAAAAACGAAAATGATCAACCCATGACGGGTCAGTGATACTGGAAAAGAAAAATATACATGTATGATAATTGGAGATGACATATGTTTATGGTAAAACAATGTGTACTTTGATTAAGTTTAATAGCAAATAATCCAAAAGTGACCAAATAATTTGTTGTGTGTGTATCGAGTTTTAGAAAGCTGCGTGTATATACTTGTATACGTTCACAATTTTATATAAATACTAAAGAAACCATTGTATATGTAATCACTCTCAAAGTTCGTTCTTCACAAAGAAAGATTATAAATATAAAACATAAGCTGGGCTTACAAAGAATGCAATTTAAATAAAGTTTGAGAAAAAAGAATATAATAAAAGTGACAAGATAATTTGTTGAGTGTATGTCGAGTTTAAGAAAGCTTCGTGCATATACTTTTTATACGTTAACAATTTTATATAACTAAAGATAAAATTGTATCTGTATCCACTCAACAGCAAAATTGGTACATGATGTCAATAAAAATTCGTTCTTTAAAAAAGAAAGATTAAAAGTATGCAATATAAGCTTGGCTAACAAAGAATTCAATTTAATTAGATTGAACGCCAATACAGGACAGGATTACCTCCGCATTTTTACCCGACTGGTATCAACATTGATTATTGTATTTAAGTCAATTAATAAAAGAAGTTATCGTATAACTGACTAATTCAAGTGATCTTTTAAAATAAATAAGTGTTCATGTCTAACAAAACTTCAACATGCCTACTGTTTCTTGGATCCGATATAGAGGTCTGACCCTTGTTGCGTTATCTACATTTGTGTGAATAAGTATTCAGGCGCGGTTACATGATTTTGGGTTTAGGGATGAGAGGGGAGGGGCGGACTTTTTAACTTTTACCAACCGTTCAAACACAGAACAATGCAAACTAAAAGATGAACATTTGCACAAGCTCATATGTTATTATATGTTTGCAAATTGATATCACAAATCCATCAAATTACATCATTTAAATCAGTAAGCGTAAATGAAAAGCGTAAAACCTTGGTTATGTTTAGGAGGGGGTGTCGTTCGTAGTTTCCGACCCCCCTCTAAATCCTACTTTGGTATAAATAGTGTCAATGTGATACAATGTTAGGTTTCATAGTCCATGAAATCTTGAAGTATCTTTTCCGATGCGGTTCTTAAATATAAACAAAGTAAACGCAACTTGTTTATAGATTGGCAAAATGACAATTGTTACTTATAAAATACGCCAATTCGTTAACAGGCCTGATTTATAGCCCTTCTGAATGTGTAATAGCCTTTTCCCCAAATGGAAACTAAACTTGAATTTCGAAAAAGGCAACATTTGTAATCCAACTTTTGTATTTCCTTTTAAACTTTTTGTTAGATTGTTAGAAAAGTGTGCATGTAAGTTGTGATAGCGCGCTTCATTAAACGCAATTATTCCAAGATCTAGATATGTCATCGCATCGCTGCTGGACGTAATAGGCAATACGTAGGAAATCATTCCCAGTACATTATTTGAATTCAAATTAAAGAACTAACAGCGGGCTTTAAGAGCTAAATTCCGATTTGCTTTTAACAGTATCTTTAAACGCTATAAACAGTTCATACCTTGCCGACGAAATGCTAAAAATATCAAAGTATTTGTAGTTTTTGCAGTAGAATTGAAGCCCCATTAACACTCAAAATCAACGAATATTTTGTAAACTATTTCGTAGTAAAATTAACCCATAAAAAATTAGCATTCCTTATAGCAATAACCAAAATTGCAACGCAAAATGTGGTCTGGAAACATATATTCAACGAGATACAAAATGCTCGTTTTTATTTTTTCTGGAACAATACATTCCATTTTTATTTCCCGCACCGATATCTTTTTCATACGACACAAGAACACTTAATTAAAATGGTACAATATATTGTCTCACAAAAAATAGCATTCTGTATCTTATTAAATCTATGTTGGGAATATTCGTTGATTTTGAGTGTTAATGGGGCTTTAATTGTATTTTAGTAAACAGTAGACATTTTCAGTGGGCTTGCTCCAAAGAAAGCATCAGTCCTTGAGTGTCAGAGATGTGGTTTAATTGATGATAAGAACTTTCTCTTACAGATTCAATAGGGGTTTATCATTACAATTTATTAAGGTAACTGTATAAAAAAAATCAATTTCATAAGTGTGTTCGATAGAGGTATTTGAACACCATCGATTTTAATGCCAGTATATATTTTCAAAATAAAAATCCGGCAATTGCTATAATTTTTAGACCCTCATCATTTGTAAACGCTATTTTATTGCCGTGTGTTGGATATAAATATTTTGAAATAAAAACTACACAGGATATCTTATTATCTATTTGCCAACCGGTTTCGAAATATTCAGGGCATAAAATACACTACAATAGGTAATATGTGAATTTCTAATTGTTTAAGGTAACTGCAACATTGTTGTTGTGTACTTTTAATAATGTGAAAATATATTTTTATTGTTTGTTTGCGCATAAATCAAATGTTCGCTTTAGGGCATAAGTCGTATTTAGGCGTCTTTCATTTGTTGTTCATTGAAAGTTCTTCTGTTATATTAGTTATTCCTGTCTTTCCATTGTAATATTCATTTCACCTGCTCCGAATAAAAAATATGTGACATTTATAAGTGTCAGCTACGTTGAGTCCAGCTGTGGATTGCCTCGAAAAGAGTTATTCATTTTCGGCATGACCACATTAATGCAATCAATTTCCAGATATACGTTGCTGCATCTGTTTCCAAGTGAACACAAGTGAATTGTGCGTGCTCAGGTGCAACGCTTATCACGAAAGTCCATAACAACTTGAATCAACGCAAGAATGATTTCCAAGGAGCTTCAGATGTACCAAATTTAGCGATATCGTCGAGTCAGATCAGGTCACTACGAAGTTGAAGCGTTCGCAGAAATGCCTGGTCTGAAAGCACTGGTCTTCTCTGAAAACGAATTTCAGAGCCTAACCGCCAATTCAATCTCTGTAATACCAACTTTAGGGGAACTGGACTTACCTGGTTAACGAGCATTCCCAAAATAACCGTTCTTGTCAAGGTCGAAATGAACATTAAAACTCTAAAAGAAGACTTTTTCTACTGTCTGAAGTTGCTATGTGTGTTATTAATTTCAACCATATAAAATATGTGTCTGAAAACGTGATTGTAAATCAGACCGCACTATAGTAGTTTGATCTGTCAACTAAATCAACAGCAAGCCAGTCCTGAGGAGTCGAAACTAAAGACCCAGGTGTTATGGGATGAAAATCCATTTGTATGCAACGTTCTGTTGACATGGCAGAGGGAAACACCTGGTCACTTTTTACATTGCACCTTTGATTCGAGTTCAGGTGATTGGTGTACGTGTTTTTATCTTTGCAAGTCAACAATCTGGATTATCATGAACGTCAAAGAATTAAACTTCTGCGTTGCTTCGTCTGCAAACCTTTTATAAATGTTTAAATGGAAAATACCGTCCCCTTAATCACGAAGTTCCTGGATAACATGTGTCTGAGGTAGTAAGACATCTCAGAGTATACTCACATAATAATATTTACAGTAGATAAAGTATACGTTACCTTAAAAAATAAGATATTTCTAATCAACACCTGTTTTTGCATTTTGGTTTAAAATACAAACGTGAATGTGAAATCTTTGTCGCATATCTTAACATCTCAAAAAAGATATGGGTATGGCCGTGAATACATTTATTCATAGCTTTGGAACTTATAATGTTTGTTATCACAATCAGAAATTAATCAGAAACAAAACAATTTCATACATCCAACCTATGTAAAACGTATCGAAAACTTCGACCATATCGTGACGTTTACCGAACGATTTCTTCACGATCTCTCTTAAAAGCTTCTATAAATAGTATTCGAATTACTCCACTTACTTCAAATGACGTTTTGCCAATTAAATAGTATTAGCTACACGGCGTTGACTGTCCCCGTGCGGTGTAATACAGGGTCACTAAATTGTTCAGTGCAGTGTAGAATGTTTGTTTAAGTACGATTGATGTTCATACATATTAAAGTTCTAAAACGTCATCATTTTCAACTTAATGATTTATTTTACAACACAATTGTATTCAGTTTTTGCTATATTTTCGTCTAATAAACCTTCTCGTATGAGCATTTGAATTTTAAAGTGGCATTATGGTTCAGTTTTCAGCATTTATTATCAGTTGATTTCTGAAAAAGTGTATATAGTAGAGGCGACACATTTCTAAACGCTAGATTGGCATCGTTATTAATCCTCATACGATTGTCAGTTTGCCTTCTAAGTTGTGGTTTAGTACCATCGCAATCATTTTTATCAGCGGTATCTTAAGTTGGTTTTAAAAGCAAGATTAATCATCGGATACGTGTTTTAAGAACAAATACAAAAAACAAAGATACGTTCGGATCATTCATGGCGGATTCGAAAACAAATCATATTTCTGGTTAACATGATTCGTATGAAATGGAATATAATGATCAGCACAAATGTCAATTGAATTGTTACTAACTGAATATAGATTCTGCAAACAGTTGAATGACGTTAGAATCATCAAACGCTTTAGGAAGTTTCACATTCATTCAATTTTGGTTTTCTGTTGTCCTATGTTAAGCTTCACACAAGGTTAACATTATAATTGTATTGACACTATTTTAAACTATTGCCCTGAGATCATTAGACCTTGTGGTACAGATCGCCCTTTATAATGACTATTGCCGTGAGACCATTAGACCTTGTGGTACAGATCGTCCTTTATAATGACTATTGCCGTGAGACCATTAGACCTTGTGGTACAGATCGCCCTTTATAATGACGGAAAATATTTTGACTGTTACAAAACACCAAATAAATATAAGTTTTATTATCTACATATAAAAAGGAATTAAACATATTTTTATAAAACTATATGATAATAATGTATCTAGTGAAGTATGTAATACTTTACAGTAAATTAAAGAGAGACTGTACGATTTTGTCAAATATTTATGAATTTATATAAAATGTGTAAAAACTTAGAATACATATATTTCAATATAAATTAAAATGAAAGTTATGAAGAACATATTTCGAAAAAATGCAAAATAAGCAAGATTTTAGGCGCGAGATCCAGTTACATTAAAGCATAACGATGACTTGATACTGCTGTTTCACCACAATCCGCGCAGACAATTGACTGGTTTCAAACATATCTTTTGCATTTGGGTCCAGTGAGGTCAACGACAAGTTCGCCATGGAAAATCTTAGAAAAACCTTGTAAATGTCAATTTGCCACGTTATCATTTTATGGAGCACATTTTTGGCAAAATCGAAATGAGACTTGGTCAGAATGTTTATCTTGACAATACATAAAACAAGTTTGAATATGGGTCAAATGGGATCAGAAACAATGTAACCAGTTCAAATATAAGGATAACTATTATTACATCACTAGAAGCAACATTTATTATTCTATATTGCGGAAACGTTTTAAGGGATTTAATCTTCACACTATGTAGATCAATTTTGAATCGGGTTCAAGTAAAAACTAGGTCACCAGGTAAAATTAAAAAATGTTGCCACTCTTATTACAAAATCTTTATTAAACATTTTTTTAATGTTCATAACTACTAAATATGGGTCCGAATATAGATCAGGTGAGGTTAAAAACTAGGTCACCAAGTCAAATCTTAGAAAAAAGCAACGCGAAAAAAAGAACTACTCTTAGTGCAAGCCGCTTTTTGCTGCTCCAAGAAGTTCTATTTCAAATGCTGAACGTTTTCATTTTCTGCAGAGCGGATGTTCCAAATGCGAACAAATTTACAATGATCCAATTCGAATTGTTTGAAATGTGCACAAACAAAACCTCCAACGGAAAATTCGAAAATGATCTAACCGTTTCGGGTCAGTGATTCTGGAAAAGAATAAAATACAGAAATAGATAATTGGAGCGGCATATTTTTATGGTAACACAAAAATGTGTAATTTGATTGATTAAGTTTGAGAAAAAATACAATAAAAGTGACCAGATAGTGTATTTAATATTTATCGAGATTTACAAAGCTTCGTGTATATACTTTCATACGTTCACAATTTTATATCAATACCAAAGAAACCATTGAATCAGTATCCACTGTATAACAAAATGTGTACATGACTACATGATGTCAATAAAAGCTCGTTCTTAACAAAGAAAGATTAGAAATATACAATATAGGTTGGGCTTACAAAGAATGCAATTTAAATAGATTGAACGCCAAAACAGGACAGGATAACTTCTTCATTTGTAACCGGCTGGTATAAACAGTCCATTAATAAAAGAAGTTATCATATAACTGACTAATTCAAGTGGTCCTTTAAAATAAATGATTGTTCACATCTTACAAAACTTCAACACGCCTACTGTTTCTTGGATCCGATGTAGTGGTCTGACCCTTGTAGCGTTATCTACATTTGTATTAGTAAGTATTCAGGCGCGTCTACGCGATTTAGGGCTTAGAGTGGATGGGGGGAGCGGCGCAACTTGAACCAACCGTTTAAACGCAGAAAAATTCAAACAAAACAAACGTACTACAGAACAATATCTTTACTAACAGCTAACTGCAAATTGATGTAACTAATCCATCAAATTGCAAAGTTTGCATTTAAATCAGTAAGCGTAATAGAAAAGCGTCAAACCTTGGCAATGTTAAGGAGAAGATGGGGGGGGGGGGTCGTTCGCCGTTTCCGACGCCCCGCCCGCTCTTAAACCTTCTTGGTATTAATAGAATCAATTCGATACCATGTTAGGTCACATAAGCGCACGAAATCTGTAATTATGTTTTCCGATGCGGTTAATTTCAACGGAAATTTCGTAAAGTATTTCGTAACAAAAAGTTACCCAATACAAAATCAATGTTCCTTGTAGCAATAGCCAAAATTTCAAAGCCAGATGTGGTCTGGTAACATGGATTTTTGTAGATACAAGATGCTTTTTTTTGTGTGTGTCACATTTTAATTTCCCGCACTGATATCTATTCATATGACATATGAACACTAAAATGGTACCATGTGTGTATAAATGGATATCGTCGCGGTAAATAAAAATGGTATTTTTTATGCCACACAAAAATAAAAACGAGCATTTTGTATCTACAAACATCTATGTTACCAGATCACTTTTAGCGTTGAGATTTTGGATAGTGCTTTAAGGAACACTGATGTTTTATTGGATAACTTTATTTTACCAAATAGTTAACGCAATTTTCGTTAATTTTTTAGTAGTAATGGGGCTTAAACACCATCGTTTGTAATGCCATTATATGTTTTAACTTACAATTTCTGCAATTTTTTTATGTTGTAGACCCGCAGCATTTGTTTAAATCCCATGAACACTCAAAATCAACGAATATTTCGTAAACTATTCGCAAAATAAAGTTAAGACATACAAAAATCAGTGTTCTTTATAGCAATAGACAAATTTTCACACCAGATGTGGTCTGGTAACAAATATTTAACGAGATACAAAATGCTCGTTTTCATTTTTACACTTGTATTAATAGTGTTTACACTTATAGAATGTATTATCTCAATCGAAAATTAATCGAAAACAAAAACAATTTCATAAATCCAATCTATTTAAAACTTATCGAAAACTTCCACCCTATCGTGACGTTTACTGAACGTTTTCATCACGAACTCACTTAAAAGCTTCTTAAAATAGTATTCGAACCAATCCACTTACTTCCCATGACGATGTACCAATTAAATATAATTAGCTACACGAAGATGACTTTCCATTTAAGTCGGTATATAGAATGACTAAATTGACGATATTTAATAAATTATTCATGTTTAGTTATGTGACGTCTATTGAACATTTGCTTTGAACGAACGGCTTTATTGACAGAACAGGTAACGCTACTGCCTGATATGGGAAATATTTATGATCATCAT